>JABJVR010000077.1:9443827-9476892 GCA_025773905.1 Chitala chitala
TTGAGTTGTTATAAATTAGGAATGTACCAACAAACATGAGTTGTGGGGGTGGGGGGGCGGGTAAAGCAGGCTTTAAAAAGGAGTTCTGTATAGGACCATTTTGATCAACATAACTGCATGACACAATGTAATCTGTGCAATATGTTTTTAATTTCACCAATACTCCCTTTCCCATGCAATATCACGTCAGAATAAGCATTCATGAGATCTAACCGTTAAAGGACAGCCAACCCTACCCTACACTGAACAGTGAAACTGCGTTAAATGTTAACAAGGAAGGAGGGTTCTGCTGTGACCACTGTCAGTGTGTAGACATGAGATGGTCAATGGCCAGGAAAACAAATACAACAAAGAATACCATGGACATTTCTGCTAGGAGAAAAACACTCATCTCAAGTAAATAAAGTGAAAGTGCAGAAGATAAGTGAGGAATTCTTCCTGATTATTCACTACAATGGTGGAAAATAAACAGGCTGTGATTCTCATGACACGAAAATTTGACTAAATTTTGCATATGTGAAACATTAGTGCCGTTAGTGTGTTAAAAATAACATTGACTGAACTGTTGCATGACACAGGAGCTGAATAAAAAAAAGTGTCGTAGTAAATACACCTCATAGTGTTAAAGCGAATTTTCTAAAACTTCTGCCCCGACATACATACAAATGCAACAAATCCTTAATGGCCATATAAAGTGCACAATCAAACATCATCCTTACTCAAAGCACAGCCCTTGTTCTGTTGAAGGGCTTCTCATTATCACCATGTATAACTGCTGCAAAGGCATCCTTATAGCTCAACAAGTAACTTCAACCAAAGAAAATGACCTACTTTCACACCTACCCTGGCACCATAAGCGTCTCAATGTTTTCAATGTGGGCCTCTAACAGCAGCCACGGAGGCCAATGAGAAAACTCAGAGGAAAAGGACAGACAAAACCAAAAACTGTTTTATTCTAGAGCCAGCAATTTTGAGTGAACAGCTGTACTGTACTGTGACTGACTGCAAAACTGATTAAGGAGCCCCTTTACGACACCAATGCTGGGATTAGCTCAGCTCCGTCCCTGTACAGAATCTGCCAAAACAGGCTCAGCTCTTATTTCCACAAAATACCAAAGATCAGAGGGCCCTTTCTTTTGTGGATGAAGGCATACCATTATTTTTATGGTCGAGAATTTCTTACTGTGCTTCCAAAATTATTTGCATCTTCTACTTACAATATTTTTTGTATTTTTTATAGCAATACAATTTCAGAAAACATCTTAGTCTTGTTTAAAATTTTGTTGAATGTCATGCATCTCCATTTGGAAAAGCTCTTACTGCAATTTTTTCCTCCCCAAAATCAGATAAAGTCACACACGCAAAAAAAAAAAAAAAAATCCTCCAAGTAGAAGCAGACAGGAAAAAAAAGCAGGGGGCGGGGGGGGGCACGTGACTCGGAAGTGAAGAGACGGGGCACGCACGCCAGAGAGGAGGGTGAGAGCTCACACTGGGAGAGACAGGAGAGTGAGAGGGGTAAGCTGCTCAGGCACGGAGCAGAGCGGAAGGGCGGCTTCAGTACCTGTTAACACAGCAGTGGGCGTTACCAAAACGTTCTCGCACTGTCCGTGGGCTTTAACTGCCAAGTGGCATGGCCATTACTGTCCGTGGCAGTCAAGTACAACTGTGCGGGTTCGCAGAAAAAGGAGGGAGGGGAAAAAAAAAGGAGGAAAAAGACAGAAGTGCAGCCTCTCCGTGAAGCATAAATCCATCAGTTACTGAGGGGTAGCACACGCAGATAAGGCCAAGAAAGGCTAAGACAGGCTACGGTAAAGAACAAGGAGGGAAACGGAAGAAGGACCCACAAGAGGATTAAAAAGGTAAAGTCAGCAGACACAAGCTACAGCTCTCATACACCAGGTACATTCCTGGCCCTGTTAAATCTCAGCTATTAACACTTCTCAAATGAAATACGAAGAAAGAGTCGAGATGATTTAGCCCAAGACAGACATCTCATACTTGGGCAGTGCTAAGATACTGGTCAGGGAACTGACACTAATGCTGTAGGTTTAAATCTCAACTGTGAGCTTTTAACTTTGGTTCTGTTAAAATATGCCTAGAAAATTAAATGCTTCACAGAGCTCCATCATACTACTCCAAAATGATCCTTCCTCTAATGGCTAAATATCAGTTCACATAGGCATGTACATACAGACCTACTACAGACCAGCGGAAGGTAAAGAAGGGAGGGTTCATAAAATAGTGAGCTTAATTTTTTTATGGCGCATTTTTAAATCAAGGCTGCCAAAATGACCCTAGGGAGAGTTACTTGAAAGTGAACAAAGTGTGGACTTACAGAGGGTGGAGGGGACTCCCTGCCAATCAGTGGGGTGTTCTCACACCGGGGGTTCTGAAAGTTTGCATTCTGGCTCCTGTGTCACAATACAGAAACGAGAGACCGTTATGGTGACAGCCTAGGACTTACTGGGGGACAGACACACGCCCCAGTCTCTGGTCAAACACTACTAATGCTGGAGGGGGGAAAAGTCTAGTCACAAATGACAAAGCTGCTACCCTCAAACTTAACATGCTTCCCTATTTTACAGCTCAGTGTACTTTGTCAAGGTTGGGGATGGGGAGACTATATGGAAATGCTGCAAAAAAAAAAAAAAAAAAACGCTTACCTTAAAACCCAAAAAAAAAAAAAATAATAATCCCAAATGATTCTACTGTTAAAGCAAAGGCCTAGATGTCATATAGAATGAGATATAAACAGGTCCTTCTAAGAGGTACTGTAGAGGGACAATCTCTGTGCTATTAAAGGGCCAACAGAATATTCTAATCCACTGAGCATCTCTTGAATAGGGAGACCCAAAAATGCATGCAGGCTGACGGGGAGAGACACTGTAGTGACACCACGTTAAACTGCTGTGCCAAACTGAGGCGTGTCACACATGCATGCTGAGTTTACGTCATGAAAAACAGTGAGACATTAAGGGCGGCCTGCATTGCGGGGCGCCGTTTAATGTGACTATGCTGTTTTTCCCAACTGAATATCTCCCACGGTGCTGGCCAACATTACGACGGGAGGTCCCGGGCCCAAACCAGAACCAGGCCGAGGTCATGCCAGCACACGGTCGGATGCAGCACAGGCGGCGACCCGCTTTGGAAAGCGCGTGCCGGCTCTACGCGTCCATGCACGGCGCCACTCACATGTACTCTGTGACGGGGGCATTGCTGACGGTGTGCGCGGCCGCGGGGATGCTCGCCTCGCTACCGTAGCTGCTCCCGCAGCTGTACAGACTAGGCATGTGCACGCGGTACAGGCTATCGCGCTGCTGCCGGTCACGAGTCGCTGATTCCTCCTCGACATCCTCCTCAGTCCTTCAACAGAGAAGAGCAGAGTGAAGAGCGGGCCGCGCAGGGCCGGCCGACCCGACCTGCGCCGTGCGTGCCCTACCAGAGGCTGGCCCCGCCCTCCCGCCAAGGTTGCGGGACCTGGGCATGGCTTTCTTTCACCCGACTAACAAATTTGCTCCACCACCATGTAAGGGCAGAAGGGACAAGCAAGCGTGGTATTAATTAGGCTTCAGAGCACACAGAGGCACTGGGTAAAGAGCATAACACTGAAAACAACTAAAAAGAATTGCAATGCTACTGCTCAAAAGCAAGTCAATTAATGATCATTATCAGCATTAATGATCATTATCAAGCCCAACATGACTAGATGATAAAAAAAAAAAAAAAAAAAAAAAATTCAAAAATTGTTTAAAATCACATGGAGATCAATTTTTACATTATTCAAACTTAAGGCTGAAACAAACAGAAAATGCTGGAAATGAAAAGTAAAGACAAGAGGATAAGTAGAGATTTGAAGGCTAGCTGCACCAAGATGTTCAGTTTGTCGACATCTTGTGGACATATAGCATATAGCAGCATTCCGTCTACTTGCACATGGATACATTGGGGAATAAGTAATATGTAGTACAAATTTGTAACAGACTGAAAATACAGTATATCCACCATGCCAAAATTACGCTTTGCACATCTCCACAACTCTTCCTTTATCGAACATGTTGAAAAATATTTACTCCAAGTCTCCAAAAGAATAACAGTAGCTTTTACCCAGTAAATCTGTAAAATTAACTCATTATCAAAATACCTAGCTTTTCAGTAATATTACATTGTAGTACCATACAATCCACAAGAGGTTTTCCACACTTCTCTTTTAGCAATTTTAAAATTTTGCACAAAAGACAACAAGACCAAAAACAAACTCAGAGCTTAGCCAAAGATGAATTGTATACACATGAATATGCTCCTATACTAGGAGCAGCATTAAAAAAAAATCAGTTACTAAACATTAAAGACCGCCTCTGTTGGCAGACCTGTTCTGTACAAAGAAACAATGCGGATCCACAGTGTGGCTGAATCAGCTATGGACAGACTGAGCTCTCCAGGGCACAAAAGTGACAAACATTACCTACATACCAGTACAAATAATACACTCAGCTACAGACTTTACTGTTCAGGAGGAAAGATGATTATGAACCCAGCTGTGATATACATTGATTATTGCCGTCAACAATGTCTAACAACTCTGCACTCTAACATCGCAGACTGATGGTTGTGTTGTTCTTAAAACCGCTGAACTTTCTCTACCCCCCCATTTCCCCTCCCAAGCTATTTCAGAACCAAGCAGCCTGGCTGAAGGGGTGTCTAGCACTGCCATTCTCTTCCCTGTGGAGCTCAGCTGAAAGACTGTTTCTGTGTCAGCGGACGCGTGTCACTTTCAGACAATCGCCAGCATTGTGTCGGTTGAATGTGACATACCCGTCACTCGCAACTAAGATGTCTATTTTGGCGTCTCTGAATAGCTGGCGCCAGAGCTGAGGGCACAAACGGGGCAGCGCAAGTGAATCCGTCACACAAGAAAGAGCTCCATTAGGCAGGAGTGTCCGCATACCCTAACCAGTTAGTAATGACAAGTCCCATAGCACAGAGAGACCACCACACGTAGGGACAAGAGGGAATTCTGGTGTATGTAGGGCAGACGCACCGTTGCACACAAACAAAGAGCAGAAGCGAAGCCGGCGCCTGCACCTCACAGCCAATATCTTCAACCTTGGTGAGATTCACTACATCAGGCGGCCAAAGCAGGGTTTAATAAAGGTGCGCATTTTGAGGAAAATTTCAAATCACCACCTCAGAAAGCACACCGATTGGTTCAGACAGGTAAGCAGAGAGATCAGAATTTTGAAACCTTACCAAACCTGGGTCACGGCAAAGTGCGTAATCGCTTGTTGTGAACGAAAACATGATTTGAGCATGCTAAACAAGCAAATAATCTATATTACACTGACATCCATACTCCCCTAACAGCAGTGACGCATCAACAAGACAAGACTGAATCAGTGTGATGCACGATCACCTGAGTCTTACAGAAAGAAGCATTACTCCATAGACAAATTTAATTGGTTACCTTATGTGAACCGGTATTTCCAAATCAAGAAACAGTTAAAAGAAATCTAATAATAATAATAATAATAATAATAATAATAATAATAATAACAATAATAATAACAATAACAACAACAATAATAACAATAATAAATAAAGAAATGAAATCGGTAAAAGGACCAGCTGAGCAGAGCACCGGAGGGCTGGGGCTCACCTCTTGCTATGCCAGGTGTGAGGGACACTGCAGACGATGGAGCTGAACATGAGCGCAGTGACAAAGGAGAACAGGATCAGGTAGATCAGGCCCTCCACCCCATCATAGCAGAGGCCGGTGAGGGCCTGCACATAGTCCTACAGAGAAGGGAGAGAGATCACACACCCAGACAGCGTTACTCTTTGGCTAACAGATGGGACCTCCTCCCTACATGCATGCATGCACTTGTCCCACAGAACAGGCCATACTGCCCTATCCCATGATGTGCAGAGTCCTTTTAACTACCACTGTAACTATTTCAGTAATCAAGAAATGCAGAGATCTTCCTGAACAGCTAAAATGAGGCATTAAGTGAAACTCTTGCAATTCAGGACATACTTGAACCACAGACAAAACTGTTTGGGCCAATTTCAGGTATAAATTTAAAACGTATAAATTTACAAATGTACAGTTCATAAACATATGCAGCTCTAAATATGCTGGGCCAGTGTAGGGACTGTACACAGCTCCATCCTACTGCCAAACTGAATACAGGTCGAAGACGATCCATATTCAGTACTTGGTCTGTGGTCTACAACTAGATTCACTGGTAAGGTGCGATCACAGAGAGATATATAGCCACTGTGTGCTGTGCTCTTAGTCTTCATGTGCAGAGCACGATGGCAGTGATTTTGCGACAACAGTATCCAGATGCAAGTCTGTGGGGTTAAAAAGTCAAGGACTTGTCAGAACCACACGGACAAGAACATGTGCAAGAACACGTCTAAAGCACTCTCCGAGCAGCAGCTTTCACCCTAATAGCTGAATGCGTGCACTGCCTACATCTCCTCCTCCTCCTCTTCAATCCTACGCAGTCACGCTTTTGGACGAGGCTTGGGAAAGCGCTACAGTTTGAGGACGTGCCCCACGCATGCAGGTGGTCTTGTACACGCCAACGCACTGCCTGACTCACACACCGTCTCCTCTGGCCACAGAGGCACGAAAATGAACTTAGGGACAGTCTGTAGGCAGAGCAGAATCTCACATCATACGTATACGGTTTAAAGGGACATGTGCACGCGCACGCATACCCCCTTCAGGTCGTTTCCATGGTCCACAATTTTCATCAGCACATTAACAGTGGGAACATTGTTGAGGAAGGCTTCAAATTCCAGCTAGGGCATTGTTGGCACGACTTATGAGAGTAAAAAGTGATGGCTTTCAGCATTCAGCAGCGTGTTTTGGCCAGCGTGACATCAGGCCCTGAAGGAGTCTGAGGAACCCACTGACCATGTGCAGGCTGCGGCAGTCCACCAGGGCCGTGAGCTGGTGCAGGGCTATTTCTGTGCTGTTCAGCACCCCCTGGATCTGCTCCAGGGTATCCTGTGCACAGAACAAAGACATTTCAGGTCAGAGTTACAACAGCTAAGATGACAGCAACATGAAACAGACAGAAATAAGGGCAGAAAGATAAAATACAGAATATAAAGTTTTGTAGTGTAAGAAGTAAAAGCAGTTTAACAAAACCTCTGAATGTTTACGGCTTTAATTTAGTTAAAGCACTATGACTTATAATGAGTCCACTGATTTCACTAACTACGTAATGAAGTATAGGTTAAACATAAAGAGAAACCAGGAGGTAACCTCCAGAAAAGCAAGGATAAGAAGCCTTTCAGACATGTTCCAGATGTAGAGGAAAGTGGAAAACTGCAGCTATTATGAGATAGGGGGCATAGTCCCTTTAATCAAGGAGGTGCAGTGACAAATCAACCAACTATTAATGATGGTAAGTCAAATGAGTAAAGTACAATATGGGCAGTAAACCGCAAACAATAGAACCTTTTAAAGTAGCATGTGTAAATGTATAAATTATACAAAAAATTTTTCATTCGACCACAATAAATTGCAATGTAGTGAATCGCAGTAAGGAATGCCATGAGTCGCCCCCCCCCCCACAAATACACACACACACACACACACACACACACACCTTGGTCTTTGGGTACTCCTTAACAGCAGAGCGTAGCAGAGTGACCACATCATCCTGCATCTCCACCAGCGCTTTGTGACCACCTGATAGCTTCTGCAACACATGTACAGCACACACAAGTGAGATGCTCAGAATTCAGACGTGCACAACCATTACCAAGGAAGGCAGTCAAGAAACAGACCCCACACTTGACCAGAAGCATGTCCTCAGCGTCACTTTTACAATCTCACCAAAATAAAACCAGCATGCATGGTGTACTATACTACTTCTGACAAGTATTAAAATCAGATCAGCATGTTTGCATGTTTTAATCTCAATTACATTTTAAATTAGAATAGGATAGTGGGTTTTTTTGTCATTTCAGCCATTTAGAGTTGGTACAGTACACAGTGAAACAAAACATCCCCCCACCAGGTGCTACATAAATCACAAACGATAACACAGAACACACACACACAATATAAAATGTGCAGCGAGTAGCTCTATATATAGTGCAAACAATAAGACATAAAAGATAAGACATTATATTCAACAGTCCACCCCATCAAATTACCAGTAAACTCTTATGCCCTTGCTTAATTATGGTCATCAAACTCAAAGTGAACCTTTTTTCCCCAAAGCTGTGTTCATGTTCCCCAAGCTGACGCTTACTGTGGTGTCAGAAAACATTCAGTATCTGTCCATGTTCAAAAACAGCCCTGGTGCTCAACTCAATTCGTGTCATATAAACACATAAAACATACAAGTAAAACTGAGGCAATTGACAGGTAACCACATCTGCACTGAACTGACTGTGATGAAACCAAACCCCACAGTCAGGGGCACCAGCCAATCCTGCATAGCAAACAACTACATCTGTTCAGTAGTTTAAATCAGGTTTATAGCCTTGGTGGTGTCATTCCACTGTAAAAATACAGGCGCAATTAACAGGTGAGGGCAGTGATTTTCATAGCTAAACCTCATTAAACATTGTATGCCTCGGTAGAAGCACCAGTGCAAATCATAGGAAGTGTGACATTTATTAGGAGACGACATAATTGGAGCTGTAACGGCACGTGTCAGTGCAACAGCGGGCCGGTGTCAGGACGGAGAGAGATGCGTACCGGCTGAAAGGGGTTGGGATGTCCCATGCTGCACTTCAGGTAGTACTGCAGAATATCTGTAAAGAACAGAGAGTGCAGGCAGCTAGAAACGTGCATTAGGACCCCAAAACAAGTGGCTCAGAGTCACTCTTCACTTATGCAAAACTGTTGCTTCAGAAGGCTGCAAGTTCAGTAGAATTGTCTCGGGGGCAGGAAATCATGCACTTGAAGCGCAACGATTAGCCATTCGTATCAGTCTGCAGACCTTAAGCAAAGTTTCCTTTTACCCAGCTAATTAAAATTATACTACCCATGACAATGTTTGTTCATGGCTGAGGTGCCAGCAACTGAAGAAAATAATGTCAGATAAATTGATTTTAAAAATAGATGGCAGCACACAGCACATGGGACAGTGTGCAGTGCTTTTCAGAGCCCATTTATAAATAAGATCGCTGACTGGAGCCACAGGGGTGGAAAAGCTGTACTGAACGATTTTCAGTCCATGACACTTATCACACAAACCACACTGATAACCATACATACACACGTGCATCGAAGTATAGGACTATAGGTGGTAATATATGGTTCAACCCCTTTGAGATTACATAAAAATCAAAACATTTAAGAAAAAGCATCTATGCTTTCAGATTCATTGACACAAGCAAAATAAATAAGGCAATAAAATTATGCATTAACATATGCACTAGCATAGCTTCGTCAGTGACAGTGCTGACACACCTTGCCAGCCTGCTCTGGGTTGACCTTTTAGAGGAACTGTGAATTCAGGGACCGTGAGTGAAGCTTATGCTCCTCATTACCAACTAAATAACCAAATGTGCATGTTGGTGTGCTGTTGAAGACAGCCCCCCCCCTGCCACCTCTGTCACTCAGATCATCAGGTACACACAAACATTTTAATGAGCCACGAAAGCCTGCTATGGGTAAACAGTGAATCACAGATTCTTCACATGCACGACTAATTAATCAGAAACCACACCATGGTAACCCACGCTTGGTTGGTAACATGAGGATGACTATGGACTAAGTCATAGATCATATCAGAAGTTTGACACCAGCGCATGAGAGCAGTCATGCCATTCTGAGGCACATTAGGAGGACAGCCATTGTATATTTGGTATGCTACTTCTAAAAGTGTGTATAATAAACACTACTCAGAGGGAGGTGAGGTCTTAGTGACCGTTCATTTATATCATTAGTTGGTCATGTACAACACAAATCAAAACTAGCCTATAAATGAGGTACTTTTATAACTAACTTCTTAATCCTGGAAATAAACAATAAGAACCAGAGACAGAATTCCTGAGCAATGAACAATGGAGCAGCCATGGGATGTATGAGCGTGGATGACAGCACTTCCAAAGGGAGGAGCAGAAACGCGGCCCGTGGGACCTGTGAGCTGAACACAGAGTGAGATCCAGCACTCTGTAACTTACAGAGCTGCTGGGACAGCTTCAGTATGCCAGCCTGCTCTGCTACACAAACAACAACATTCTGCAGTAACACTTAACAGGTAGCCTTCCTTTGGCTTGTTAAAAAGGCATAGCTATAAAAGCATATGCATACACTGTTCCGAGGAACTGCATCTCCGAAAATTTTCATGACCTGCTGAATGGGCTGCCGTCTCTCCAGTGCATACGACCTGCTGCATGTTCTAGAGACCTCTGACATTTTGCAAGGCGAAAAAACAGCTGACACTGAAAACAGGAAGTGTCATTCCGTTTTGAAAACAGCCTTCTTGGCCATTTCAAGTCAACAGTATCATGGACTGGATCGGGTACTTGGCTTTAAAACTATTTAAAGGCTGTTCTGACTTTAATGCATTAGTATGAGTAAAAATTAAACATTTTCAAGTACCAAGACAGACCAAAGAAGCCAGCAGCAGCCCCTGCATCACCAAAACTGGGCACTTTCTCAAACCACTCACTCAGCCTCCATTCCATATTCTGGCCTCAGATCTCATCCTGTTTCACAGCTCAGTGAAGCAGCAGATTGTCCAGTTACAGAAGATAAGGACAAGGAGCAAAGGCAGAATAGAACTTAACTCATTTACACACTTCAGCACATATAGATGCAGTATTGGTTTCCCCCTTCGAATGCTTGGTTCACATCCGTATCTACAAGCCTCAAGTGGGCTCAGTGTAAAAGAGGGAAAGGTAAAAAGAACTTCTGCAAAAAATATCAGTCCCAGGCATTTTAACAGCATTGACATCAGCAGGCCTCACTCTCTTTCCTTTCTGGTCTTCTGTAAACATGCAATCGTGGGAGAAAGGTGGGCTTACCTTTATTGATGACTGTATGCTCCTCAGTCACCTTGACAACATACATATCAGGGGAAACACAGAAGTCACTGGCAGCCTGGAAACAAAACATGGAGTATGTTCAGCTGTCAGCTTGCAAGGAATACAACTAAAGAGTCGCTGTTTTGTGGCCTAGAAACATGATTCCAACTGTAGTTGATGAGCTAGAAAAGAAATTTAAATTTAGTATCCTAAATGCAAACATGGAATCACCATTTGCACTGTAATTTAACAACTGGTAATTTACTACTAATGTCTTACAATATTTTATTTATACACAGGTATATGAGTGGAACACAAGACATTCCGGGCCCAGAGAGGTGAGGACATCGGCACTCAAACGTAGCGTGATAACTGTGTGAAGCGAGAGAGCGAACGAGCAAGAGAGACTCGTGCCTTCAGCAAACACAGCCAGAAGGGTGCAAATGCCTGTTTGGACCTTGGTTTGTTTGCCCTGCCTGCTCTGCCTGCAATCAGCTGCTCCTTGTACCAGCCTACCCAGCAGATGATAGCTTAGCTGTCATGTTCAAAAGGCCAATACCAACACCACTCCCAGGAAACGATTCTATACAACTACAAACTCCACAGATTCTATACAAAAGTTCACCAGACCCACTTGCAACTTCAAAGGATAAGAAACGAGTGCAGCAGTTAACGCAGTGGGTACATCGCCATGACGCAGAGCAGAGCTGGTCGCAGCAGGAATGTTAAGTGGGGAAATTAAACATTGGCAAGGAAACACTGCATCACCAACAGCTGTTGATTAGTCACTTATTTCATGAAGTCAAACTGCTCTTAAATTGAAAATGTGTTTACACACATACACGTTTGTGCAAAAATGAGTTCACCTGCTTGAAACCAGATTTTATTTATACTTAAAACTGCATTTATGCAGGTATGCAAGGAAATACTGAATTTTTTAATTCGACTAATTAAAATGGGGGGTGGCACTATACATTTGACTAGGGAAGGGGGTCATTGTAATTTTGTTGAGTGGGGAGGAAGGTTATGCAGTTCTAGTTTTGCTAAGCAAGGCGAAAGGTGGGGGTTGTAAGATTTGATTTACAGAACTAGTACAGAAATGCATTTTTCATCGTTAAAAAAAAACCATTTACAATACACACACACACACACACACACACACACACACACACACACACACACACCCCTGGACCAACAGTTTATTTTGATTTTGTTTACGATATGTGAAAATGCTAGCATAGTTGTAACTATGGAACAACCATCATGCCTAAATAACAGATTAACACAATATAATAGTAGTAAGACAGAAGGCATACTTCATAAAAGGTTGAAAGAACAAATTATAAAAATAAAGACTGGCTCAAATGTAATATAATGTCGAAGCGAAAAGTGTTTACCGGTATACACAAATTTTCCTCTGAATTTGAGTACTTACAAATTATGTATGCATGTACTGTACTTTTAAATGTGAAATTTCCCTGCCTTTCCTTTTAGCGATTTGTGAACTTTTGTTCATATGTAGAAATAGTTCAACACAATAATAAAAGTCATTATATACCGTTGTACAGACATAAACATCTATTTGGAAACCCTTTTTAAATTTAAATGTATACAAGTTGTAATTTACACCATTAAAGCTGTAAGTATCGGCCATTAAAGAAATAAATCTTAATTATGTACCATTACCACTTTGTTTGATGTATAAGGGTGGGAATAACACAGATGCATAAGAAACTCATCTGTTGTTCTATCTTTGTGTTGCAGTTTTGGACACGTTTCAACTCTTTTTACCTTGAGTTTACACTGATCTCAAACTGCCTAGGAGCAGAACGAGGGGAAAAAAACCCTGCAAAATTTTTTTCCCCACCCCTGTAAATCTGAACTGCTGCCAAAGAGCTGAAATAGCATGTCAGGTAATTTCCTGCTGAAGTTGTCACAGAGTAACTTAAACACATGGCATTCGTGTTAACAAGTATTTACCGAGGCTTACGATAAATCGTATATATTATAAAATTTGCCTACACATAGATCCACCTTATTGTCATCTGTGACAGAGGAAGAGGATATGCACTTCCAATCATAAAAATGGTTTTCTTCCGTTCTGCATTCCTATACACTGATCATCTTAAATGAGATGGGCATTAAATCATAACCCCATCCTTCAGAGTTTCATATTTCATGTCTTAGCCAGCAGGTTCTCAACCATGATTTCACAAGCACCAATGCTGCTCTACAACTATTAAATTGGTTTGAAAGATTCGTTCATAATTACAATACCACAAACCTAAATGGCACACAATTAGGACTGCATTATTATAGTGCGAGGTTGTCAAATTAATTGGTTGCATATAAATTATAGACTGACAGACTAAAACAGTGAATTTAAGTGGAATTACTGTTGCACTGCTGCTCATTGTAGGCCAAAAAGCCAGCCTACCACGAAAACAATGGTAACACAGTACATCTTTATTGGCAAGAAAATAAATTACTCAAAATCAATTCAGGAAATAATGAAAGGAGCTACTGTCTTTTGTGTCCTTCAAATAGCAGAAACAGCTATACATGGACACCATCAAACAGCTATACATGGACACTGTTTGATAGTGTCCATGTATAGCTGATAGTGTCCATGGACCGCTATCTAAATTGTCAGAGGCACTTCAAGTCAAGATACAGCAAAATAATACAACTGCAATATGGTTTTGACTGATTGCCCCATTACTTTGAAATTTTTCATATTCTCTGACTGCTACATAAAGCTGACAGCAGCACATGATCTACATGAACCAGTAACACAGAGCAGACATGTTACTGTTGTCCCTCCCCCTTACATTATGCTCACATGTTGTCAGTGATAACTACTTCATGTCAAGTATCCGTTCAGCAAAATATATAGTTATCTATTTTACCACCTACTTTGTAACTATGGTTTAAACTGGTATTTTAGCAGGCAAGTAAAAAAAAAAAAAAAAAAAATTCTCAGTTTCCTTGGGATCTTGTACCATAGGGCTCCCATGAAGACACTTACCGTGGCAACAGCCAGCTCCACGCCCAGGGACCCCCAGCTAATGTTGAGTGCCAAAATTCCAAGAATGCAGACTCTGTAGAGAGGGGCACAAAACAGACTGATGCTAAAGAAACAACGACCACAGCAACTACAGCGCTAGGGAAAAGTCACGAAAAAAATCTAAATGTCTCAGCGGAGCGCTTTGTGATGTGGCCACCTTCATCACATTTCTCACATTGGATAAGTCATTAAAGTGAGTTTGTCAGTGTTGAAGAATGTATAATTTATCATCCCATTTTTGCAGTACACTACACATTGTTTTTTCAGAATCCACAAAACTGAGTGCTGTCTTAATGCCATTAAATTACAACCAACTTCCCCAGTGATAGAAAGCCATGAAACTGCATGGCAAACTTCAGCATTTTAAAGACTGTTAGTTTCATCTTACATAGTGGAACCTTCTGCTAAACTGAACACATTAGCACATACTCTCCACAGGATGCATGTTAGTTTTAAAGAATGGCTCCTCTTCCTTCTGTTCATGTAAAAAAAGTATGAGAGAGGAACCAAATACACACAAACATACATATAACGTATAACACGCTACTACAACTTCTGAAATGGGGCCAAGCGTAAAGCCCACGTGGATGAAAAATATGCAAGTCACAAAAAAATTAAAACAAAATAAAAAAAAAAAAAAAAAAAAAAAAAAAAAAAAAAAAAAAATTAAAAAAAGGTCAGTGTGGGCCCACAAGTGCAAGGCAGGGGGAGGCCGTAACACCAAACTAAATTTTACTGTGTTATGGCCTTAACTGCCTGCTTTGGGTTCAGTAGTCTTGGTTCAAAGGAGGAAGAGTCTGAGACAATCTGTCAGTGAACTGCATATCTGAGAGACAAGGCCCAGGTTTGGCACTCAGCACTGTTAAAAACAGGAACGCTTGCCTGGAAAGTGGGTGAATTAGGTAGGAGTAGGAGCACTAAGAGCCGTGTGCAGGAGGTAACACTGCTGCTAGCGTTTAAGGCAACACGAGACGTTTGAGGTTTCTACTCATCAGTGCACTCAAAACAAAAGCATGCTGTTAACACCCACACCCATGCACCAAATGTCCTGCGAAAAGACACGCAACAGCAGTGCAACTACAAACTTAGGGCTACATGTGACTAACTCAAATCTCTAACTGGGCATTTTACTAGTAATCTCATTCCAAAACAAAGATGAAAACACATGCAAGTTTTGCTTTGTTGTGTTATTATTTACATATACTGTAATATAACATGAATATCACTAATTTGTTTAGTTCTTTGATAACTGAGACATGCGTTAGGCTAGTCGTAGTGCCAAAGAAGTCACATGATTTGACTTACCCAATAAGGGTCCCCTTTGAGTTGCGAATGAGGCCAAACAGCACCAACAGGCAGATAAGAACATCAAACAGCAGAAGTCCCAGGTATCCCAGCCACCTGAGCACAGACAACAAACTGTTACGCTCCACACTACAGCTCATTTTATTGCTTCCTTTTGTAAATGTTAATTTACATGTTGTGTGTGTATGCATGTGTAATGTTCTGTATGTTTGTTTTATTGGTTAACTAAGTGCCTGAAATGCTCGGTGAGGGGGGGGTGTACAGGGAGTTGCAGGGCATAAAGTTGTGTTGGTTTTGTTCGGGGTAGTTGGTGCACACGTTCAGAAAAAAAAGAAATGCAGATGAGTCAAAGCCCACTGAAATGGGGGCAGAAAGGCCATAATGTCAAGCTATAAATATCAATGATCAGTGATCAAAGGCACAATCTCCCTTTGAAAGTGTAGGATAGTTGACCCCCACCCCACAGGATACAAAAGTGTATCAGAACTTGCACCCAAAGACTGGCTGTGAACTAAAACAAGAAGGAAATTACTATCTCACACTGCCATTTTAAGGACCAAAGGGTCTTAATTGCCATTAAAGCAAAAGGAAAAATCCTGGGGGAGTGGGGGGGGCAGAAACAAAACTCAGACCATAATATATTAGCATCGCAGTATATTTTAAATGCACATTAAATGTGTATCATGTGTCATCCCTATACATGATACCCCAGACCATGTTCCAACAGTGGCCTGTGATGATTCTCTCTACTTCCTTTTTAACATACATCATTTCTGTACCAGAAACATTTTGTACTGAAACCACAACGAGATTACTTTCCAGCCACGAGCCCATCACGCCACCTGACACAGCCCGTCGGACCGTCCACAAGAGTGTGGGGCCTCACCTGTACCAGTCGAAGAGCTCCATCCTGGTGGCCAGCTCGTCCAGGGAGACAATGCCGCTCTCCCAGAAGGGGATCCCCGCCATGTGACGCAGCAGCTCCTCCAGCTGGGCCTGCAGCTTCTTCACGATGGACACGTAGTCCGTGTGCTCCGAGTACTGCATCTCCAGCTGCGGCAGGCTCTCCTCCACACTCTGGTTCAGGGACAAGGCGTTCTCCAACACCTGTGGGACGCACCATTCCAAACTCAGCGGATTTCTACACTGTGACATTCTAAATACACAGATACCTGTACACATCCAACTTTAAAAATATTTTATATTCATATTTATATAAGGGCGTTTATCTAAATAAAAAAAACAACCTCAGCAGCGTAAAGCTTATTCTTATTTTGTAGCTACACTGTTAAAGAGTGTGTGTGTGTGTGTGTGTGTGTGTGTGTGTGTGTGTGTGTGTGTGTGTACTAATTGTGGTGTAACAATAAAGCCACGCATAGACATCAAGGTCTGCCTGGTCAATTTTACATTTAGGACAGTCGTTATCTCGGCCCTTTGCATGACAAACCAGGCTGTATTCCGGCCTGGTATTCAGGGCCCTTTTCCTCCCACTCTCATTTTCACCAGCTCACACAGACCATGCCTTGAGTGCAGTGAGTGAGTGAGCTGTATTGGTTGAACTGAGAATTATTACCAGGAGCTAACAAACGGTTCCCCCCACCACCCCGGTCCACTTGAGGCAGCTGATGGACATGAAGTGGGTGGGCGAGGAGTGGTACTTACCAACTTCTCCACTCCTGCCACCGTGTGGTTTGCGTGCCTCAGTGAGTACGTGAGCCGGTTCGCTCCATCGCACGTCTCGCCGTTCCCATAGAAACCAACTGCAATGCCCGCACTAGAAGGAAATGGAGGGAAAGGGAAAAAGAGCTGCAAGATGAGGTAAAGAATGTAAATTATAAACAGACCGCCGGCGATGAAAATGTGATTCAGTATGAGAAAGCATTTCAACAATGTCCAGCCTGACATCAAAGGGCACGATTCAGGATGGTCCCTATTACAGTGGGATTACAAGCAGTCTACTACTGACATGAGACGATACACTTCACTGACAAGATCTGCTTTCATGTTAAAGGAAACCCTTAGCAGTGGATATGCTGCACACCACTAGTCACAAAGAGAAGCCAGAGTAAGCAGCATGACACAAAGAAGCACTTTAACAAACGCATCCCTCTTTTTATTCCGTCACCCTCATAGGGAGCAGTACAAAACATGCAAAGCCCTTGTCAAGCAGATAGAGTGACACTATGACGCCACTTTGTGTTCACCTGTCATCTGGACTTCAGCACATTCATCAGATTATAACAAAGCAGCATATGACAGGGCTGGGCTGGGGGGGGGCACCAACCCCAGCATACTGCGGCTGGCTCTCACACGCGTCCCTTATCTAAGGGTGTCGCTGTGACTCCATCGGTGTCTCCTCATCCTCCTGAGAAATTAACCACAGCACTGCAGCTCGTTCAAATAAGCAGACATGCAACCGCTGCCTTCGCCCTCTGCACAGAGACCTGGGCCAAACAGAACACGCTTTCAGCACTGCCCGACTTCACCTCTCGACTCTTCCACAGTGCCAGCATCACATTGTCCCTGTGACTTTTTGGGAAGCAAGAAACAAAATGTCCTCACATGTTGAAGTCAGCACCCAGTAGTGCCAAGATGAAGTTAGTTTGCACATAGTGCTAATGAAAATAATGTCTCAAAATAAACAGCTGGACACAATGCAGGATTTTAAAACCCAATGTTGTCTACTAATGTTCAGGCATTCCGTGATACGGTCTTCAGTGGATGGTAAAAAGTATAAACTAATGCTACAAAATACTAATGCTGACTAAGGACTCCTTTTACAATCCAACAACAAATTGGTAGGTTACAGGTATTACTGGTGTTCTGAGGAATACTCTGCTGTATATTCCACTAAAGACACAAAAACATTCCATGTAAATTACATGCAGTTCCCTTCAAACTGGGTGCAATGGAGTTTTGTTTCAACATTTTAATATCCTGCTATAACAAGAGGACTGGAGGACTCAAGTCTACAAGCTTAGCACAGGACACAGATGAGGGGCTCAAGTTTGCTGGAATTACTTCAAGTTGTCTGCCATCTAGTATGGGTAAAAGGCATTAGAGTGGAGACTCCATTTTAGACTTTGGGGGAAGCACGTATAGCTATGCTCCTACACCAGAACACAATTGTTTCAAACACAGAAATAACAGCCCTTGATTCAGCTGCTGGATATCCTTGTCTACGATTTCCTGTTTATGATGTTTTATCTGTTTGTGTGAATGATCAGAGTTCTTTGCTTCTGATTTACATGTTGGGGGGGAGACGGGGGTGACATTGTGTTAACAGTGCTGCAGGAAGCATAGACGTGTTCTATAAACTACCACCTACTGCCAACTGCCTACCAACACTACACACACCCCATAACTGTCAAGCCATCAGGACCTCAATTTGGCCTACCAATATCTAACACGTTATCGCCGTCAAGCCAACGGTTTATCAGGACAATTGCAGGGCAGAGCACTGCTGGAGTAAGCCCAGCAGGCAGAGGTTGAGTGATGTTAAAAGTTATCTTCAAAGTGCAGGTGACTGTAGAGAGTACCTGTTCATTAATATGCATTTATATGCCTACTACACTTTCATAAGATTCTCTAAGGCTTGAACACAATAAAGACATGAACCTTCTGAGTTTTAACAACTTCAAAAGCTTCCAATATGTTGAACATTGGAGCACAATTAACATCAACCCAAATATAACGTGATAAGTAGATTCTTAAGACCTTGTTAATTCAATAGTATTAAGACATCTTACAAAGAAATTTACAGAAACATTGTACAGTACAAATGACATATCAGTAATTTCTATTCTTTACGACAACCTACCAAGCCACAAGTAAAGCTATATGATTCATCTTTTCTTCCACTTTAAATCTGATTCTGTTTCCATGGCAACCTTTCTAGGCCAAAGTTGAATGCTAAGAAGAAGGAAAAAAAATAAAAATAAAAATCACATTTCTGAAACCACATTGCACCATTGCCTTAGAACATATTAACTGGGTGGCAAATTTCTAGTTTGGCAACGGAGACCCGAAATGTGATGTATTCTGATTTTAACAGGAACAAGACAGACGCAGAGAGATCAAACCTCACAGTGTGGGTTTCGCTCTACCCCTGAGCTGTCCACTCACACGCAGTGGGCTACTTTAAGATGTGAAAAGCCAATTTAAGTCTTGACTTTAAATTCCTGGTTATCTAAAATTCTTGTTGGGTTTCTGCTTGCCCAGAGGGTACTGTAAACTGAGTGACAGGGGTCAGAAATAGTGGACACGACACATACCGGTGGATCCCTCGACACTCACTACTCCAAAGACGTCCCACTGCAACGCCTCATCCCTTGAAGCCTGTCAGGGACGATGAAAATTCTACAAGACTGTCCAACTTTAAAAGCTTTCACAACAGCAGCGGGGCACTACAAGCTGACTGATGGTCATCAGTGGTAGACGATGAAAAATCAGCCTTGGAACGATGTACAGTATTGATTTATCACCTACAGCCCACAGCTGCAGTCCACTGTATACAGTACAGCAGTCATTACAGCACTGAAACTCCCCTCCTTTCAGCTGCTCCCCATGAGTGGAGAGGGGTGGGTCAGCCCAGCATATCTACCAGCATCCACATGACAGTGAACACTAAACTCGTTATTTTATTTATTTTTTTAAAACACACAGGATACCCTTAATGACAACACTCCCATTTCACTCAGGCTTGGCATTCAAACCCCCGAGTTCAACGGTACACAGCAATGGCACTAACCACTGGCCCACCCCTTGCGAATTAAAGGTGTACCGTATACACCAATTATAAAGCACAACAGTACAAAAACAAAAAAAATTTTTTTAAAAAGGGCTAAAGCATTTTCTAAAATTGAATTTTCAAAAACAAAGCCTGTTCTTCCAGATCATGACAGTCCTGAGGTCACAGAAGACTGAACAATGAAAGGGGGGCAGCCATACAGAAATAGCAGGAGTGTATGGATTCCAGCCTTCAGCGCTCATGACCATCTTCAGCCCACACAGTGTGGCCATTACACACACCAGCTGTGTGTCATGCCTACGGCTACTGCTGCCTTTTCAACAGCTAATGTAAAGTGCCTGCTATGTGGTCGTACCCAAACCCTTTCTTCCTTCACATCAGAAGCTCACAGCATTCTTTTTTGCAGCTGGTAACAGCTTCATCGAAGAACCTAAAAATTGTATATGTAGTTTTTAAAGATATTAATTTATCTAACAACCAGGCAAGCTCAAGTGACAGACACATTCACTTCGTAAAGCTGAAGATTAACATTAGCAGAACAGACGTCACACAATGCTTGAATTATGGTAGTGGCCTAAGTACCCAAAGCCAAACGCACGAAGATCACGTGATTAGCGCATGCGAGACATGCACGTGAGCAGCGTGCAGCTGTAAAGGCTGCATTGTAGGCTCTCTCTGTTTTTATTTCTCAATTGCTTCCCAACAGCACCTCCAGAGCTGGTTCATTTGTCACACGGGGTGGCGGGGGGGGAATACATCAGTGCTTCACTGATTGTCTGGCCTGAATACAGAATCAGCCATATCGCAGGGGGGGTGTGAAATGGTTGTGCAGGCAAACAGCTCTTGAGCTAAATAATTTATACAGTGAGCCAGGGGCCTTCCCTAACCTCCTGCCAGCATGCCTGAACTCGTCACGCAAGGATGCCATCACCCATTTGAGCCTGCACCGCCTCCTCCAAACTCCCTTTTTATATCAACCTCCTCTTCTTTCTCCCTCCCTGTACGAGCAGACTGAATCAGCTCCCTTATACACCGACTCCCGCTCTTTCTCTTCCTCCTCCATCTTGCTGCAGCGTTTCCTCCAGCCCCGCTCTCCGTGACCCAGAACGAGCCACCATGACGGCGAGATGGGAAAAACGCAAAGAGGAACTATACTCATGAGGTCCGGTCTGAACACACGAAGGGGGCCGCTTCCAAACCTGTTAATGTGCCAGTCCAGACCCCAGAAGACACTGGGAAAATAAAAATAAGGCTAAGCAAAAACATTTCCCTGCCTTATGGCATTAATATGCATACTGCAGCCAGGATTAGCCTTTTGTGGGGGTGCCAATCACACTGCGTGAGTGCCAGCACCCATGCTGCGTGTGCAGGCTACTGCATTCCCATCAACAGCGGCATTTACATACATTCATATTTACATACTCAAAAGGCAACTCTTAATGGTAAAACCACAGCTGTAGGAAAAAAAAAGTCTTAAGACTACAGATCAGTATTTTGATATCATAGGTGAGTTTAATATAAAATTACTACACAAAACAAACCAGCTGTGCAGAGCAGAGGTGATTCTCACACAGCCCTCTGTCTGGGTGGCAGATAAAGGGATCCATAAGGGTGCTGAACATAAACGCAGCAGCCTAAAATGGTTAGCATGAGCTCTGAGCAGCAGAGCTCTTCAGAACTGCAGTATATCTAGTTCCTCATCTCTGGGAGGGCATGCTGGCCTTCCTCATTCTCCAGCTCATTCCCGTGACTCCACGATGAAAGGTGACGAGACGATTCCCGAACCTGAACAGATACGATAACGGCAACCGAAACCTTGGAGCCAGGATGAGCGGAAGACACACAAGGCAATTTCAGTCAGAGGACAGCACAGAGATGATCTCTTTTTACAGTTAAAATTCATCATCACAACAAATAAGGTAGGGAACTATGCAGAAACCCTGCTAGGCAAGTACCTCACCAAGACCCTCATTAAATCACATATCTGCTGCAGATGTAAAAATGGTGAATGGCATAATTCAACATTTACTTACATATCCAGTTCAAAGAGTTAACTACCAATGTTTCAAAGAAAACCAAGCACACAAGCCCTACAATAGATGGAATATATATGTCTGTCTGAAAGGCACATTAAATATGGAGATTCCCTATTAGAGGAAATTTCCCTCATACTTACATTGTGTTATCCTTTACCCATTAAATATTGAGAGAGTAAGACAATCTCAACACTGACACTGAAGGTTACGTTATACACGTAACAGAAGGAAGAAAAAAAAAAAAAACCCCAACCACTCCAAATATGAAAAAGAAAAAAAAAAAAAAAAAAAAAAAACCCAAAAAAAAACGGCCAGCTTATAGAAACTGAAAGTGTCAAAAAAAAAAAAAAAAAAAAAAAAAAAAAACCTATTATCGGTGCTCACAGCTTAAGAACGTCAGAAAACAGCTGTAATCAAATGATCAGAATACAGCCTCACAACAAGACCCCCAATATGCTGAAAGCTTGGCAGGACACAAACGGGTGAGGAACGCATGCATGTATTGGTCACAGACCCCAGCGTGAGAACAGCACAGTGAACCAGTACAGACCTACGCAGGGCCTAGACAGACACAGAAAGAGGCACATTCCTCATGGAGAGGCTGATTCTGCGGGACTTTCTCTCACGAGGCCTCCACTCAACCCAAAGCTCAGACCCTGACTGCGGTACACGAGGAAAGCCGGCTCACAGCCACCACTCGCACTGCCCCTAAACCAATGTGATCTGAAGCAGATCAGGCTTTCTGACCTTGTGACTCCACTAAGGGCCACATGCATCTCAGATGTTTGCAGAAAGGCAACCATACAAAGAAAATAAAAGTGAGGATCACAGCCAAAGCAACAAGACAGAGGAGCTGTGACGTCTTCCTATAAACTGCTGCATTATCTTCTCTTTAATCCATAGTTATGGCTTCCAGGGCAATCATTTATATCCCATGTCTCCATAAATATGCCCTATAAAAATCGGATTTCATTATTGTCTCTGCTCTGTAAAGCAGGCAATTTAACAAATCTTCAATAAAAGCCATAATTTATCCACTGAATACAGCCACGCACAGCAAACTCTGCAAGATGTTAAATCCTGCATGTGGACCCATGAGCAGTGCTGTGCTGAATATCATGTATGACAGGAGCTGGGTTCACCAACCACTGTGCTTCTGCAGCACAGACTCAACAGCGAGAGGCAGACGCCCCCTGCAGTTTGCCACCCATCACAGACGGGCGTCTGCAGGCCAAGGACAGGAACCGAACCTGCAGCAGCTGCCCTTGAGCGAGGGTCTTCAGTGCTACGCTGCACGCTGTCCCAAGCAGGAGAAGTGGGTCAGATGACTGCAGGGGCCCACGGCTGAGCGCGTTTCTATGCACACACACAAACATACACAGGCTGTGCAGGCCTAACACACAAAATGAATCCACACTGACTTCACAGACCCAGAGACACTGCTTCATGCTTATTTCTCTAACAGATCAAAGTGTTTAGGCAGCAAAATTAATGTTATATTAATTTTATTCATACCCTTACTGACCCCCTCTATGCCACGGGTGATGGAACAAATGGCATGGGTGGCAAAGTCGATGGAACAATTCCACTTCTATATATAGAAATGGGTGCTATACTACTGGCACCACCACCCACACCCTCCTACAAACTCACTAATGAGCCACACAGTAGCGTAACGCACCAAGCACTAGAGTCACGACTCATTCCAAGTGTGGTCTGAACCCACACCACCGACATCAGTGAACATCCACACACACAAATCCATGAGAGGAGGCCACCTGACCTGCAATACAGGAGTCGATGGTGCTACGGTGGAGCAGGAGGAACAGCGAGGTGTGAAGCAGTGCGATGCGAAAGGCATATAAAGGCGCTCCAACCGCACGTAGAGAGACATCATGCACAAGGTACTAAAATAGAAGCGTAAGCACAGCACTGTCACTGCTGATAACTGCTTGTCAATCCACATAATGCAAGGAATTGTTAGACACACAAAGCAAGCAGGCAATTTAAATACATTGATTTTCCACTGAAAGTCTGAAAAATTAATGATTGGCATTTCCTAATATAATGAAACAGCTGCCATGAAGCATCAGTGTACAAGATTCAAGACCCACTAGCAGAACAGATAGAGAATACATCATCCTACAGTCAAAAAAAATGCCTATGACTATCATGAAATAAATATTTTATGTACTTTAAGTTAATTTAAATGGAGTTTTATGTTTCCTTTTCAAATCTAAGAAAAGGAAACATTTTCAAGATTTTTCTCCTAGCAGGCACGTGGCTAGTAAGTGACAATTTGTTAGAATTTCCAGAGTGTTTCATGTGCCTTTTTATCTCACAGAGGCTGCAAAACAGGGAAGTGGGAACTAGAACTGAAACAACAAAGGCCCCGTCCTTCTTCCTGTGACGAGAACAAGTCAACTGTGCTGACAGTGAGACAGGGAGAACAATGGTCTGTAGATGCACAATAAAAGACTCAATAAAACCTTTGATGTAGGCCCAAATACATATAACCACGTGTGATATTCCACAAAACAGTTAAAACTTACGCAGACTATTATGAACGGCACAAAGTAACGCGGTGTGTTTAAGTGCACTGTACATACTGAAGAATCCAAACTGCACAGAGGGCACTCAGGGTCCCGTTTTCCCCATTCGGGCTCAACCAAGACAAGGCGTAGAACCCAGCTACCAGCCATAAGCCTACTCCTGAGAAGCCTTATCCCCCGCCTGTCTGTCATGTGAGAACACGCTGCTTCTGGGTCTCAGTGCATCTCTGGACTAAGCCGTTACTAGCGTCTGGATGAAGCAAAGCGACAGCAGATCAGCCTGCGGCACGACGACGTGGGAAGCAGCTCAGGTCCACAGAGTCCAGTCAGCTGTGACAGCCTGAATGAGCCGACACCATTGTGCTGCCTGATGCTGGTCAGGCTGTTGACAGTAAACCCTTGATTTTACCATGATTCACTGGCATCATGTCAGGAGAAATATATAAACAAGTATCATCTTCAGCTTGTGGAGTAAATTGCAGTGGATCTGGCTGGTTCTGCACTAAGCGGCAGCCATACTGCTGGCCAGTCTTAGAAGATCTGGCAGAACATCTGGTCACTTCTTTCACCAAGCTCTCAACTGCACCCTGTGGCCAATCAAGCTGAAGAGGACCACATCAGGTGGATGTCCCGAATCTGCAGACCCAACACATAAACACAATCCATTTCTACCCTTTGTCCGTATAGAAAGGAATGACGTTCCTCTCACTTCCAGAATTCACAGTGGTCTCAAATCTGCCTCTTGAGCCCAGGATCGCATCCAATAACCTGTTTGTTTATGCCATCGCAATAAAACAATAATGTCATCTGTGCACAGAGCACTATTGCAGGTCTCTGTGGGTGCAGGTGACTTCCAGTTACTATGCCAGTGGTTTGAGGTGCCTGATGAAGGTAAATAAAGGAGGACTCATGCGGCTGATGGACACTCACCTGCAGACCAGCGTGGCGATGATGACGCACCATGCCGTGCAGCAACAGTCAGCGTTGGGCCGCTCTTCGCTCTTGCGGCGGCAGCAGCACAGCCAGAAGGAGTAAATGAGCAGGAAGAGGAAGTCCAAGGCCAGACAGGCCAGTGCCACAACCCCTAACAGCAGGATGGACTGCAAGTAGGGAGGGAGAAGAAAAAAGAAACATACACAAGATAGGCTGTGGAAAACCAGTTACAGGAATGACACATGGGTGAGCTCATCGCATCACTGATCCTTACAATGCAAGACAAAGGCAACTGTCATTCAGCCTATGTCAACTATTCACTTGAGACCAAAAAGCAGGACTACTTTTCTTAATCACTACCTAAAACTCCCTTTAAAACAATGCAATCTTTGAGGCACTTAAATATCTATGCACACCAGGGATTAAGAACTACAGAATTTCCCTTTTTCACAGATTAACTGGGGTCTCTAATGACATTCACACTGCTACTATTGTGATATAGCATTAACACGAATGAAAAGCATTAACTACTGGCTATGTAACTTCTCCCCCGTTGTATGTGTGGTCTTGAATTCTGTACAGACAAAACAAGACATATAGACTGTAGCTGCAGTTCTATTTACCATAAATTCTGCTAAACCACATTCTTAATTTTCAGAACATTTTCCTTTACATAGCATGAGCTTACACTGGGTCAACAAGACTACTGACAAGCAAGAGTGCATTGTATTTTGCAGTTATTAGTTCAAAGTAACTGGGGTAAAATTAAATCAAGGAGATTCAACTGAAATATAAAATGGAACTTTGTAAAAAAAAAAAATATATATAGTTCTGGCATATATATATATGCACGCCAGAACAATTAACCAAGGCTCAGACAACATGACAAGGACCTGACACGCTGAAAACTGACAGCTTCTCAGTTGGAGACTTTCTTAAAACCCTCCCAGTCCGTGTTAGCGCCAGTTACCAGACAGTGCAGAAGTTAAATGTGGCAGGTGACCAAACACGTATATTAAGAACACTGAACACTAAGCCATGTCCTCTGTGCTCATCTGTGAGCGTGGTGAATGCTGGAACACCGAAAGTCACGCTTCACACTGCCCACCCCCCGTGTGATCAGCTGGGAACTGAGCAGGCCATTGTTCTGACTGTGAGAACAGGGTAGGGAGGAGGCCTTGGAGGCCCTTCACAGGAGTTCAAAAGTCAAGCTGGATAGCACAAGAAGAGTCTGCTACACTAAAGGAGAGTGGGGGGCTTCACCATTCACCAAGTTCACCGATCAGCATCTCGGCGGAGGAAGCTGGAACCACCGCTGCCCTGAGTCGTGGTAAAGAAATAAAAGCACACATTCTCCCAACAACAGGAATGTTGCAGGTCAGCGCTGCATGTGTGGGAAATCAGCATTAACCACTCTCAAGCTTAAACTGAACCTCAGGAGCCACGTGAAACTGCAGGAATTTATCTCAAGGGTAAATCACATTTGGTTTTTAAAATTCTTAGTCAGCATGCAGGGCCTTTTGTCCTGGCTGAAAAGAATACAGAGACAGTGCCAACACTTAACTCAAACTCTAGGCTTTGCTTAGACTCATGCTGTTTCCTGCCATTGTAATAACCCCATGCAGATAGCAGCTTTATTGAATTCCTGGATGAGAGCAACTGCGCAAATCAGATTTGATGGAGAAAACTATGAATTTGCTTTGTGTATTAAAACGTAGCACGTGGACTCCTGGGAATTGATAAGGAGCTAATCAGAGAGCTCAGGCAATTGTGAAGAGTAACGTTATCTTGTACATATGTTTTTACTTCTAAGGAAAAATACAGAAAAATTAAAGCAGATGGTATTAACCGTTTTTGGAAACTCAAACTCTTTACCTCAGGGAATTTTAAGGATTCTAGATGGTAGTGTCTTTTCTAGATGAGATGGCTAAGCAAAACATACAATAAATTAAAAAGAAAGACTATGCATTACTCCAGGCATCTTAAAGACGTTTTGCACTGAAGCAAACACTCAACATTGTCTCCCTGCCCATGTTTGTAGGGTTTAGCTCTCAGTAAGCAATGCTGGTGTATCCTGCAGTTAAATTATCTTTGGGAGGAGTGTTCTCCTGGACAGATGTATATGGAGATCCTGGTTTGTTTAGGCATTGGGATACTGTTCACTAGGGTATTGGGAGAGGGGTGAAACAAAGGGATTCAAAACAAATGATGAAAAAAGCATTCCAAACAGAAGTGAAGCACCAATGCCAACGCTTCCCTTAACATCAGGCAAAGACAACAGAGGTTTGGCAGACCATCCACATGAAGTTAACACAAGTGACAGTAATCAGCACTGCAGGCTTCTATGCACCTAAGCAGTTACTTTTCCCCTTTGCCACAAAACCTAAAAAAATAAAAAGATTACACAAGCTTACAATCGTTTTGCACGACTAATTTATATTCCATCCACGTGTACGCACACGTGGATGGAGTATAATAAATCGGTTATGGAAAACAACTTTAAATGGAACCAATGTACATTTCTTGAAGTTAATCCAGTAGACCTTTTTATCCAGCGTACAGCCACCAGAGATCTTGTTCAGAAAACTGAGCATGTGCACAAATCGGGGCAGGAATGTGCATAAATAACCTGTCAAACAAAAGTGGGCATTTATACATGAATACACCAATTCTCATGTCAAGCTTAGTCCCAAAAACTTTGACCCATGTATATGCAGGTTTTGGAGAACGGAGGAAAAGACAGCATCCACCAATCATGTAATTAAACACAACTAAGATATTCAGCAATTATGCATGGCTTTTGTGCATTAATATGCATTTGTAATGGTAATAATGCATTCTGGAAAATTCGTTCAATTCATTTTATCATCATTGAACAAATGCACACAGGTGAATTTATATAACAATCACAGCTGAATCACTGGTAAATTTGTATCATTAATAATGATTGATAATTATGAGCCAAGTTTACGTTATCATTGGTTAATCAAAAATTAACATGCGTGAGTCTATCACTGGCATCAACAAAGGTATGAATATTACCTGACCATCATCATACTGTCCTCCCTACATGTTGTGAAGTTTTATGTAGTTTGACATTCAGTCAAATTACATTCAAGGTTAAACCAGAATGGGTCAGGTAGTGTTTACTGAATGCGACTGTTACATAAAGTCAAATCTTCACCAGCAAAACACACTAATATCAAAATGTGCCACAAATGACCGTTTCCATGACCAAAAGGTCAAAACACACTTTAGAATGTTTTCAAAGTTTCCGTTTAGGTATTTCTCTTTGCCATTATCGCACCGTGCAAAAAACGGCTATGATTCTACATGATATATGCATGCAGGTGATTTGCATAGCCATATATGGTTTTTTTCAGGGTGACAATCAGGTGGGATTTGGTGCTCATTCTCGTTCGCACAATTCCAAGATGTGATTTTTTTATGTGGAAATTGCATTCTTTTCAGCGTACACCAGGTTGTGTGTGCATACAGAGTATTATAAATTATCTTTTTTGTGCGTATGCTAATTTTCTACATTGGAATCCATCTCAGAAACTACATTTTCATCTACACACAAATCTACAGTTCAAAACATTTTAATACATCATGGGTTTTAAGAGTTCTTGACCAAAATCTAGTGTCCCCTGAGGTGACTGGTGCCAGAGCACTGATTTTGAAGAAGTGACTCCCGTGACACTCCAGACAAAACTCATCTTGTGCAACATGGAAGAGGGAGGCACAGGCTTCACAACAGGAGCATGACTGCAACACGAAGAGTGAATTACAGTCGAGGTGCGAGTCTCTAATGGCATATCCAGCCACAGATGGTCCCTTCAGGAATGTGAGACAGGCAGAGCATCACAGTAAAAAGATTTAAACTGCGTTCAGAGTCAGCCCAGGATCACCTCTGCAATACACTTGACTAATTACGGTCTATAAAAAAAAAAATGATTAAAGCCCCATTTACAGAGCTAATGAGCACCCACTGGACCATCGCAGCTGACCGCTGATAGCAGAGCTGGATTTACCTGCAGCACACCAGCTTTTACTCTCCTCTGGACAGCATGTGGGTAGGACTGTACGCCATATGAATGCCAACTTGTGATTAAAGGACTGTGCTTGTAACCAATGGGTTTCATTTTCACATGTCAGAAGAGGTCCCTGGCATCTTGCAATGCATCAGAGTAGTGATGAGTAATTTCTCAAGGGTTTGACACAGCAGACAATAGGGATCAAGATGGGGTGCATTGCAAGAAAAGAACGTCTCAATACAAAACATGTTAGGACAGAAAGCGCAATCAAACCAAGCAGGATTCCAAGGCTCTTCTCATTAGGGTGCCATGTGGGGGTCAGACTGGAATGTGCCACTGGCCGGGGAATGGCGCCAGTTGGTGGGGGCATTTCAGATCCACCATGTCACCGTCTTCTGGATGAACCCTGAACTGTTGGACTGGACTGCAAATAAGAGCTTTAAACTAACCTTATAAACCAGTGTAACCTGGAGGGTTATATCAAACAATGAACTTACATACAGGGAGCAGTTTTCTGATGTTTGAAGTTAACAACTATCATTTATTACTGGGTTTCTAGTAAATTACTCATAGATTTATGCACACAAGCACCAACAAAAACTCCACCCATTCCCTCATTATTCCTGGGAAAATTACAGAAAGTGACAGTATGTTGTGATTAAACACATCACACTCCAAACACACAGCACACTGAACTTCCCGTTTCTTATGAAAACAATGGGTCGACTCATTTCCCAAAACCAAGTGAAGAAGGCCTTTACTGGAGCACGGAAGAGCCAGAATGAATCACGTTTCAAACATTCTGCCATTACTCGCACTCCTTAATTCAGATCAGTGTTTGGTGTTATCCGTTTCATCCCTCCTCTGCTAACTACCAAATTGCCTTTGATTTTCTAATGAACTTTATCGGCTCACACTCTTTCAGCCCAATCTAATTATACATTTTCAGAAGCAGCTTACAATTGGTAGCTACATGGTTAGCATTTTAGCACAAACCATGAGGATTTAAAAATCAAAACCATGTAAAAGTTGCATACAGCTCCCCTCCTCAAAGTTTAGGTGCAAATTACACATAAAAGTCATAAAGACATTTTATTATAAGAAAGTGTACAGGCTGGGTCGTGAATGTAACTAATATAAACATTTTATATGAATAATGCAGTTTTAATATTTCCTTAAAGACGATGCAATACATGTACTGTAAATTTCATGGTTTTGCATAAACCTTTTGTTGTATTAAATATGAATTGCATTTATAGCATTTATCAACTTACATCTTAATTTAAAATATTTTACACTTATATTTTACACGCAGACATAGCAGCCTATAACTGGTAACAGGCATAGCAGGTCTACTTCACGTTTCCGGATAAGAAGAGAATATCATTTACAGAAGAGACTGCAAACACACGGTGATCACGTTTTGGAGCAGAGACGCAAACACTGAAAGCTCATTCAGAGCGAGCACTAAAAGACAGAATGCATAGGTGTGTGAATAGGTGTGTTATGTTATCTTCTAATACATAAAGATCGGACAGGACAACAGATAAGTTTCAAAAGTTAAAAAAAAAAAAAAAAAAAAGTCACTAACCACAATTGTTTTTCATCATTAGCCCCATTTCATAATAGCAAGTGGCAATAAATTGTTACAGAAACTATAAACTTTGTCACTGATTCACAAATCACTTGACTGACCCTTACTGAGTGCTAGTGTAATAAACAAGACTCAAATTGTTATAAACTGTAAATTGACAGTTTAGATGGAGTGTTAATACATTGCAGTTAATTATACATTTTTAAATTATTACAATTTAGTGAAATTTGTCCAGTTTTATGTTGTTGGCACACCCCCGGCCATGCTGGGCTGGCTGACCACCCACAACACAACAAAAGGGAGCCAAGCCTCAGGCTTTTACATTGGGTCCCATAGGACCTACAGGCGACCCGCGGGTTTGCAGACCTCTAGATCAATAAACGTGTTACAGCGCTAACAGCCACATTTAGCAGACTGTCTGGAGCAAATACGTGACTTAGGAACTTTCAAAGGAAATACTATATAAACATTGCCTAAAGCTAGGCAGCTTGTTCACTGATGGCAACAGGCAAAGGAAGGGCATCTCCTAGATAACCAACATTCTCAACAGGGAAATGCACCACTCAGACAGGAACAGAGCGCAAACGTCAAAGAAAGCACAGTCACTTAACGGGGCTGATCCTGAAGTAAACTTGCCCTTTGTGCAGATGAATCTAGACTTTTACCATACAACATATTACAAGATTGCGGGTGTATATTTTCTTGGAGGAACATATTATATGGGAAGCTTTATGGTATACTGGATATATAACTTATGGTACATATTAGCCTTCACGGTGATTTGTACCTTACTTTGTAAGTCTATGCTATACACAATTACATGAACCATTACTTTCAACCACAGCTGCTGATAAAACAGCCTTTGTGGATGCGGGTTTAAAATTCCACTGATCCGTTCAGTTTAACAAGCCAATTAGGAACTTGATTCACTTCTCATTCTTTCTGTGAAAAACACAGAAGAACTAGGTACAGTATAGAATAACATTAGCATATCCTTGCTTTGATTTACTGTCTCACGGGTTTCTCGAGCAACACGCTTTGAGACCTTAAGTTATGGCCAATGGAACAGAGCAGACATGGGACCCTCCTAAAGGGAGATGTGCGAGATACTCATAATGCACCTCCTTTGGCCTGACCACAAGCACCAAAAAAAATACTGCGCCATCATCGGCATGACATACTGCCTTGAGTGGAAGAAAATTTAGATACACGCACACGTCATTCATCCCCACGATGTACTGAGCACCAAGACACCATTTGGTCAGGACTAAAACACAGCTTATCTTCAGTGTCGCCATCCATCCACAAGTGAACAATAAGTCAGCAATCCATGGCTGAAAGACGCAGCCTGAGGGGAGAAACCAATACGCCATGGTTACAGTGGGACTGGCTCTTGGAAACAAGGCGTTCTTCACGGCTTCTCCACAGGAGATCTCACCGAACGGTGACGCAAGGTGTCGAGTGATGCTGCATCACCATCGTTATTTAAGGTGGGGGGGGGGGCACATTGTCCGTGTGCGAAAACAGCAGCCAGCATGAGCTAGAACCAGCAATGCAGAACCTCGCCTACAAACCACTGTCAGGCTGCACCAACGCTGTTGCAAAACTGCATGTTTCCCTAGATGGAAGGGAGAAATGCAGAAAACAAGCTCTCTGCAGAGGTAGGTGGGTGGGGGGGGGGGGGGGTGCAGTAAAAGTGCATGCAAAAGAGTAGAAAAAATTGGAGGACAAAGACCCCACTACCAATACAGCGATGTTGGAAACAATGGAGGAAATAATGTAAAGAA
>JABJVR010000077.1:9476992-9533643 GCA_025773905.1 Chitala chitala
TATATATATGTCTTAACTAAGTGTAAGTGGTTTTACTTCTCTAACAGTCATATATCCCAACTACATGTTAGTAATTATGTAGTTAAACGCACATTAAAATGTTGTACTATGTTTAGACGTGTCTGTCGAGTACGATATAAGTTCTACAAGTTTAACATTTCTAGTAACTTTTTCCACCAATGTCTAGTAACATTTTTCCAATAGTTACCAAGTTGATAGTTTCTTTTGATCTAAAAAGTATGTGATAAATGTGATCAGTGTGTGTAACCACTTAAAGAAAGAACAATGCGTGGAAGCAGGGACAGGGGGAAGGGGGGCAACTGTTAGGATTGTAAGTAACCTGCTGTACTTGCATTTGATGCTGTGCGGCATCAGAAAGCTTTTCCGTTTCTGTGTGGAGCCTCTTTGCGCAAAGATACCCATTAATAAAACTTTTAAAATCATAAACTGTTTGATCTCTAATCTTGCTAAACTGAATCCAGTGCACTTTTGACTACAGAACAGCACTTACTGTTAGATGGATTCCCAGATACTGTCAACCTCCTTTTAATATGAATGTGTAGTATTACTCATTTTTAAGTCACTTTGGACAAAAGCATCTGCTAAATGAACACATGTACATGTAAAATGTAAATGCAAAATATGTCCTTATTATAATCTACTCCATGCTACAGTTTCCCCACAAGGACAGTCCCCATCTGCTTCCACCGTTACCAAAACAAAGGAGATGAATCAGTACTGGTATCACTTGGCATGTTGTCTTCATCATGTTTACACTTGCCTGTACAGTACACACTAGACTCGTGTGCAGTTTAAAAGTTGTGAACAGCATATTTTTGTAATTTTTATATATAGTGGGACCTCGGTTTACGAATGCATCCCTTTTACGAACATTTCAGGTCACGAACTATATTTCCGCCCAAAAAATGCCTCAGGTGTCGTACTGCGTCTCGGTTCACTCATCGAACCACATGCGCGTCAGCTAATGTTTAGCTTTTTAATACATATTTATATTTATTATATTCATCTATATTTTATCTGTTTAGTATTGAGTTTATAATTTTTTTGTGTTAGATTTAATGATTTTCTTGGGGTCCAGGAACGGATTAATCCATTTTACCTTGATTCTTATGTGAAAAACTGTTTGGTTCACGAACTTTTAGGATTACGAACCGCCTTCAGGAACCAATTAAATTCATGAACCGAGGTTCCACTGTATATATTTTTTCTCTGCTGTTGACTGTGGTTAAGTGGATCAGCCGATATCGGGTCACTGGATATGAGGGTCCGACAGCATATACAAGTGCATGCAGTATTTAATGCAATTACAAGCAAAAGTTATAAATGCATACAGATATAATCATATTTTGCACTGAAGCACTTGATATAACATGCTAAAAATGCAACAATCTGAGCTCTACACCATACATAGGTCTGTTGCTACTGTGTCAATGTGCTACTATCACCAAATACAATGAGACAAGGTTATTACTTATCTCAATAGGCAACCATAAAAAATGTAAATATACAAATATTTTTATATGAAGCAATAGAAAATATAAGAAAAGCAAACTGCTGTGCGGAAATGTGCTCACTTGCTCCATGAAGACAGTATGGCAAATGAGCCGTACCTGTAATGCTGGCTAGCCTCGCTGTGCTCCAGTGTTTTCAGTCTCTCAGCCTCCCTTTTGGCCTCTGCTTTCTCCTCTGAATGCCGTTTCGTTTCAGCACTGGGGTAAGAGAAGATCACATGGCATGAGGAAATTCGTTTTCATGCGTGCTCCCTCATAGTAATCACACCACAACACAGCTGCAGTTCAGATGGTTTATCAGCTTATCCAATACTTAAAGAGCACTTATCCATCACCAGCTGTTTACTTTAAATATTTACAAACTAAACAACATACCGTCGATTCATTTTCAGAAACTGTATTTAGAAGAATACAAATAACTATGGACATATGCACACACATCATAATATTTATACTGAATTACCATGTCACACTCCAATTTTCTTTAACTGCTTGTGTGGTCATGGTTCTAATGACACACCAATGTGCTGTCCTTATCAATGTCAGGGAAATGTTCAGTGAAAACTGTTCTTCTGAAAAGGCTGAGCATTGACTTCATCCAGAATTAAGCAAACTGAACATGAAAGTCCCAGATGGGGCCATGCTATAATGTCCTTGAGAAAGGTCTGAATTCACCTATTTTCAGAAACTGCTTATTAAAGCTGGGGATCGGTGGAGCCTGCAACCTAACTTAGGTAACAAACATGTGTCTCTCTCACTCACACACACACACACACACACACACACACACACACACACACACACACAAATGTGTGGCTCTGAGCTGACGCAAATTGCATGTACACACATCGTGGGAGGAAAGTGGAGCACCTGGAGGAAACCCACAGGCTAAGAGACAACATACGAAGTGCTTAAGGATCCCCACACAAAGTCCAACTGAAATGCCAGAGCTACCCACTGAGCCACTGTCCTAAACCCTTGACCTAAACTCCAGTGTAAATGTATACTGTATCTGCGTGAATCTGTAAAAAACTGTAAAAAGAAACTGGGACAGAAGCAGGAGCCTAAAACAAATGCCAGTGACACAGCAGTACTGTCTACTGCTTTACACTGACATCAGTGTATTCTTGTACCATTAGAGCAGGGGTGTCCAATCACGGACCTGAAGGGCTGAAATAGGTGCAGGTTTTTATTTCAGCCAATTTCTGCTGTTAATTGAACCTTAACGTCAATTTACCATTATTGACTTTTTTGTATAATTGTTATATACATTTGTGTCAATCCAGAAATTCTGAGCAAGCTTTATTCATTTTTTGAAAAGAATTTTAAAAGTATGTCGAGGACTTGCTGATGTTGCTTCTAATGCAATTAATTATTCCTGTTTTGAATAAAACACCGTGCAAAATTATCCAGATAATACTACTATCTACTCTGATTCTGCCATTACAGTGAAATTGTAATGTGTGATTTATAAATTTTTTGCAGATCTGAAAGCACAAGAAACTGTTATTATCACTCAAATGATTAAGACAACTAAGTGCAGGATGTAACTGATATTTAACTGTAGTTAAAGACAGACAGCTGTCAAATTAAAATGAATGAACTGGTTAGAAGAAAAACCTGCACCCACTGTGGCTCTCCAGGACTGTGATTGGACAACCCTGCATCAGAGATTCACATCTTTTTTCTAAATGTAAATAATTCCCTAAGAAAGAAAAATTGAAAAACAAGTGAATGAGAGCTATATGATTTTTAAAAAATTTCTCTTTTTGCTTCAATGTCAGAAAGGGTTTATACCATGTACATAAAGACACACACATATGTATACACATGCACACACACGCACGTTATGCATTATACATGTTTTTAGTTCTGACATTAGCACAGAAAGTGCATCAAAAATGGCATTTTCACATTTTATTCACAAGTAAGACAAAGTGTAAAAGCAGACTGCAGAAGACTAAGAGCTGGGAACCTCCCATTAGAGGAGCACTCTTACATGCTGTTCGCCAGTGAGTCCTGAAGCCTTGCCTGCTCTTCTTGGAGTTTCCTGACCAGCTCTCGGAGGCAGGCACACTCCTGCTGTATGTCTTTCTCACTGGTGGTCAACAACTTTCCCCTTGGATCGGCCCCCTCCGTGATGGCGAGGCCAGCCTTGGCACTGCTACCCAAGTCTGCATCTTTATTTGGTTTTGATGTTTTCTAAAACATAAATTCCTGCTTAAGAGGGATATTTCTCATGTTATCACTGGTTGTGATATGTACGTTTGTGGCACTGGGGTACAGAGCACACGTTGTCCCAGACCAGCCCGCTGCCCCAGATCAGCCCGCTGCCCCAGATCAGCCCGCACTCACCTTTTCCAGCTCAATAATTCGTCTGATGAGCCTCTGTTTACTCCACTCAGCATAGCCTGAAACTGAGAAATTTCAGGAAAATCGAGCAAGTGAAATATAACTGTGTTACTGTTCAATCATTGAAATGCTGACATGTGCCATATCTGCTGTGTAAGTAGGAGAAACAGCACTTAAAACGCGAGCAAGGCTGAATGAAGCTGACCTCTTGCCACAATCGAAGGACTGTCCACTGCTGTCCTGATCTCCTCTTGCAGAGCTCTGTTCTCTTCTTCTAGCTGCTTGATGTTCTCAGACAGTTTAACAATGGTTGCATTAAGAACTTTCTGCTGTTTTAGATGTGCTCTGCTTTCAGCAATACTGCTGTAAAGAGATATGCAGGCATGTAATGAGAAATAAATTTATAAACTTATGATCAATGCCAGCACTTCAAACGCACCAATACCTCTTCTCCGCTGACTCTGCAGCGACTAGTAGCACTCTTAGCCTCTGCACCTGAAAATTATAATGCAGTAGGTGTTTGTTGAATTACCACAACACAACAAATACCTGTTTCCTCAGTATTCTTCAGCATATAAAACAACAAATGTTTTATATGATTAAAATATTGGGACACTGAAAAATTGTGAGAGACTATACCTCCTCAAAGTATGTCTCCATCATGATCTTCAGTTCCTCAATGCTTGTGGTCTTTAAGTCACTCTTCAGTTTGCTAAGGAATGTGAGATCATCATGATCACCACAACAGAACTGATATTACACTGTTTCCCATGTGTAGGTTCTGTCACTGGTTTTAAGCAGTTCAGATGATTATTGGTGTGCTATATCTGGAGTCTGCTATACCTGTCTGTTCATATTATTAATTATTCTAATGTTCATACAGTGAAACCATCAATATTAATAACTTCATACAGTGCTGCACTTAACAATGCAGAAGATCAGTGTCTTCAGTAAAGAAGCCTACACAGAAACCAGGAATGTACCGGAGATGTTACTTTTGCACCTAATATAGCACAGGACAAAATTCCAAAGTTTCAAACTAATTAAGCTGACTCGGTTAGTGACTGAACAAAATGGCAAAAAAAAAAAACCGTAATGCTGGGTATGTGTCATGTACCAGGCATGGTCAGAGTTCTTCAGAATGATTGACAGCTGCTTATTTCAGTTTGAGCTTCTTTCCCTTTGCCTTTCCTCTGCACTAATTATGCAAAACCTCTCTTACGTTAATGCACTTTCCTTCTCTTTGCATTGCTGTTCCAGTTTTAGAATCCTCTGTTTCAATCCATTGACAATCTGCAGGAGAAAACACAATGAGTACAAATTGAACACAATTTTTATTCAGCAAAATTTGACTGCAAATTAAAGACAGAATACACAGGAAAAAAAAGTCTACTGAAAAAGATAGGAGACCCATATACTCACATCACTCTTTTTGTCAACCAGAGCCCTCGTGTGTTCAGAGCTCTAAGAAGAACAAGTTAAAATAACAACATGTCTCATATCAGCTATACACTGCAACTTCCCTTATGCAGGGGTGAAATCGGGAGAAAGAATAACAGCTATATCGAGATTGACAAATGGCATTTTTGTCATTATACATAATATATTAATGCTTTTGGTGTTAACAGATGCATCATACATCTCTCCCTAAAACCACATACAAAGCACTTAGCAGGTGCTCAATGTGCCAAAGTTTATAATTATACAGTAACAACCTTTGTCCAGACACTTTGTCCAGTATAAGCCTTTCACACTCCCATACTTCCCCAGAGTAAGGCAGTACTGTACATACAAGTATAGATGCCATCTTAATTCTTACATCAAAATGTAAGGCATTGCTAAGGTACAGGCCTTACTTGCTCTTGCTTTTACCTTAGTGGGGTCTAACAGCTGCTCAATTTGCTTTTCCTTTTTAATGTTGTCCTCTTCAAGTCTTCGTAGTTTTGTTTTCATCACATCATTCTCAGACTTCTGAGCTTGGAGGCACTATACAGGAGGACAAAACACACTTTCTCAGGATCAAATACAAGCTGTTTCAAAGCAATCTTATTATTTTTAAAACACTCCACAGTATTGACATGAACAATTAAAATCCAGCCCTCTACATGTGGAGTTGTATATTTCTCCTGTGCATGTGTTTGCTTGCTCTAAGAGCTCCACTTTTCTCTCACAGATCAAAGACATGCAGGTCAGGTGACCTTGGAAAACTAATGCATACACATGTGCACATGTTTACATGTTCTTCAGTTTATGTGTTCGCCTTGTGACACTCTGCCCAGGGTGCAACACCCTGCCTCACGCCTTATACGGATGGGAACAGGCTCCAGGCCATCTATAATCCTGTCCAGAATAAACTGTTGGAAAATGAATTAATAAAAATATGCTGTATTCATCTTAAAAAAAGAATTTTAAAATTAGTGATCCTGTCGGTTTTTTTAATTTCAGTTGATATGTAATGTGTAAATAATCAATTAGGTACCAAGATACACCTCTACCTTCTTCAGTTCGATAATCTCATCATACATGTCTTCTTTCTCTTTGAAGTCTGGTGTTCCTGGAATATAGCCTGAAAAAAAAACAATGGGAAGACGAAAAAGGTGCTGCATTATGCATGACAAATAGAGGGGAAGATGTATGACAGGGTCTTGGTAATGTTGGCAAATTCCAGTAGCTTCACTCACCATTGCTGGAGGAGCGAGAATACTTTGGCTTCTTCATTCCAAAGGCTTCCTTCAGGTACTCAGGTATGCTTGCGGTAGTGGAGTGCTTCCCTTGTGCCGCATCAAAGTCTGCTGTCAGAGTTCATATGAGCAGTTAGGAAATAGAGGACTTTTAGATGAGCAGTGAACACCGAACCACATATTTTATCAAGAGACACGAAGATGTACAGACCAAGTCCGCTCTTGAGAGACGACAACCATAGGTCCCTAGGAATCCGTGAAATTGGACTGTCAGCATGCATTGTCCTGGCACCCTTCAAAGACTGCCATGCTGCAGGTTTTTTAGGATGCAGGTTGGCGCTTGCCAAATATGGCGATTCTGAAGAGTACATTTGAAACATTGCTGTGTCATCATTTGAAATAAATCACATCATACAAAAACTTGCAACTTGAGTCACCAGCTGCAAAACTGAAAGGCTAAGTGTTAATATTTAATAGACTAGTTTTTTTTCCCCTAAATAAGTACTTTTGTACATAGTATTTAAAATGGCTGTTTTGAATGAATAGTTGTCTTACTAGGAGATGGAGGAGGTTTACAAGATGGTTTCTTTTTCTTGGCTTTCTAAGAAATGGAGAGAACAAACCATTGAGTTAGATAATTTTGTAAACTATTAGCAAGGCACATAGCCCTATACACCAATATAAGAAATACTTATATGATCTGGTTTATACCATGCATCCTGTGCACTACTCACACAAAACCTAAGATTCTGACTTATAAGAGCTGCTCTGCCTCAAAAACAAAAAAATAGGAGTAAAGCAAAAACACACTAAATAAATATATAAAGCCAAATATTTCGTTGAGCACTTTTAGCAGTAAGAGATTGAAAGGGACAAACATACCTTCTCAGAATTTGAGATAAATGTATCTATTGAAATTTCATCTTCACCCTAAATGTAATGAAGGCGTGAATTAATCAAAAACCCATCCTATTCTGTTGTGAAGCTACTCCCTATATAACTAAAATTATACTGGCATATGGAAAAAAGTAATATACAAATGTCTTTCATTTAGAAGTGTTAAGTTGTTAGTCTTACCAGGTCTTCCAAGTCTTCGTCGGTCTGACATTCACTTGCTGCTGCTGACATGTCAAACGTATTTTACCTGAACCGTAACGTTAACAAACTACAGCAATACAAAGTGTAAAAAAAAACGTTGCTGAAGCTTTTAAAGTCTAAACCACGACCTTAAAATTTATACTTAAATGACTAGCTCCCTTGCTGTCCTTTATCAATATATGCCCTTTCTGCCACCAGAATGCAAAACACATGATTGATTATGTTAAGCAGTAATATTCTTGCTTTATTAATCCTGTTTTAACTAGCACACGAAACATACCAGAACAGTTGAAGCTAGCTAGCTAAGGACAGCGGAAAGGGGTAAAACGGTGTATAATAACAGCTGTCTTCGTCTGAAGTAGCTTGCACATAGCTCATTCTTTTATCTTATTAAATCCTTTTAAATTCATAATTTCTTCATTTTGTATACGTTCATATACAATTAATAAAAAAAATATTCACAGCACTAAACTCTTTATTTCGTGGCTCCTTTAGTGCTAGCTACCATCAGTAATCAATAATACGGTCGTCTAGCAACCAGCTGCATACAGACGTGAACTGTGCTGCTTTGCGGACTATCAGACACAAACTCGGAATTTTCACCTACACTACACACACACACACACACACACACACACACACACACACACACACACACACACACACACACACACACGACAACAGGCTATGGCGATCATTTATTGAGTATAAAGAGATAACGGTTGTCAAAAGTCGAACTGTAGGATCTGATGAATATACGTGTACGTGCATCTTAGTAGTAGTCACAAAACTTCACCTTAATTTAATACGGCTGATACAATATGTATACATATGTGTGATATGTCGGTAAAATTAAAATAATCAAATCGAAATATACAGTTTGCTGACACGTGATTAATTCTGTACAACTGTTAAACATCTCATTGGAAGACCAGGTTAGTACTGTAGGCATTTAACTCTGGGAGTCGTTTTATTTGGCCATTTACGCCTTTTTATGTTTTCCTTTTCCCGAAGAATTCACGTGACTATGCTGTTGTCGTTCAGCAGCTGGAAGGATTCATTGGTAGTAGAATATTATGTATTTCATTTTTGGTCAAAATATGTGAAATAAAGTACTGCAGCCTTTTGTTGATGAATATCAGTTATCCTGTTCTTCAGCTAAAAAGATTCTAAAACATATTTCAGGTTAATTATTTTGTTTAGTGAGCGGAAATACCATATTGGAATTATGGAGAGTATTAGAAACGCACGGACACACAGAGACACACTCATATTACTTTTAGAAATTTAAGTGTATAAATTGCACTGTGGCACCAAGGCTCCTTTATTGTTTGCCCTTAAAAGGACAGTTAAAAGAAAAATAAAAAAAACTACTAAAAAAAAATTCAAATAACTCTCCAGAGTGAATTCACAGCTGAATGTTCGTCTCTCATCGTGAAATTTTAAACAGAATTTTTTACAATAGGATATAATATAATAATTGAAATACAGACAAAAATTTTAAAAACACAAAAACAATACAATGCAACACATGGAGTTTTGGAAAATTTTTAAAATGCTACATGCCTGTCTCGACCTTTAAGTTGTTAAAGGACCAAGTGGCTGTGCCTTATAATAATAAATAGTTAAAAGTGGCCCTTTGATGCCCTAAATGGCTAAAATGAGGTTTTAAAACGAAGAGTGATCTAAAACCTGTGCAGCACTAAAGGACACTCCCTACCAAGACATCCAACACCCACTGGGCACACGCTCAAACAGAAGTGCCCCACATAGCTTTGCAGATGAGATAGCATCACCTTAAGAAAGCTTGAGGAGGCCCTTCCTCCTCTCCTTCACTGTCTGGTAACCCCACCAAATTATGTCTTGCTCCATCCTTAAAGTTAGATCAACACAGGACCTTTTGACACAAACCTCAGGTGCTCAAGTCTGTTGCTCCATGGATGGACACTGTCCTTGCATTCCAAAGTTTGCATTTTGTAATGTTGATTAGCAACCACATCCGCAACAGGAAGGGAGTTTGGGCACCCTGAGGCCACCCCTTTGTCAACACAAGCATCCTGCACAGACAAGCTATGGATATGGTTGGAACTATTAGAATATATGTTGCATTTCTTGAAGAAAAGAGACTTGGCTAAAAAAAAAATTGTGAAATTTATTAAAACTCACAACTGAAATAGTTGAAAACAACAATACAAAATAAATAGTAGAAAGATAATTCCTCACATGCTTGAACTCAAAAAAAACATTTTAAATTCTGCTGTGCTATGTGTGTGTTCCCTCTTTAAGGGAAAACAATACCGTATTTCAATGCTCAAACACATCTAAGGGTGTTACTTATATATGGTATGGATAATTATTACTACGATTTGTGGGGTAGCTCTCTACCTTCAGTAAGTTCATATTGTTTAGTGCTGCTGTCCATTAAGCATGCACCTTCATGTGGACCTGTAGGTCAAACTCTTCAAACAAGCAAGCACACCATTAATTTAATAGTTATATCACATACAAAGATCTAACTACTATTCTTCTTTAAATACAAAATTAATATAAAACAGTTATTATCTGTTAACTCTGTAAACCTTAACCTACACAATATTCATCATCAAAATTGGATACATGTAATTTGTATAAACTGAATAGTTAAAATAAAATGGAACAGCTCAATGCATTAATTGAACATATAACTGTATGTGTAACACCCCTGCTTGTCATGACCCTTGGGCAACAAGGGTCATGACAAGTAGGGGTCGGGCAACAAGGAAGATCTGAGGGCTGTACAGAAGGAGCTAAGGAGGAAGCTCAGGGAGGGAAAAGCCAGCTACATGAGGAAGATGGAGGAGCAGCTGCAACAGCAGAACATCAGAGGGGTGTGGAGTATCCTGAAAACCATCTCTGGCAACAACACACCTCATGCACAGGCTGAGGGGGATCTGAAGTGGGCCAACGACCTGAACATACATTTCAATATGTTTGATCGGGCTCCCACCCCACCCCCCATTCAGATGCATCCCCACTCTCTGACACCTGGACAATGCCCCGATCTTACAGCCCTTCACACTTCTGTATCACCGCACCATCCAACCACTTCACACCCACATGGACTCATTCACTCCACCATCTCAGATTCCCCCTGCCCACCCCTGTCCTTTACAGCAGCCCAGGTGAGAAACGAGCTGAGAAAGATCAAGCCAAAGAAAGCACCTGGACCAGACGGCATCAGCTCCAGGCTCCTTAAGTCCTGCGCAGACGAACTGTGTGGAGTTACGGAGCATGTCTTCAACCTGAGTCTCAAGCTGTGGTTAGTACCACAGCTCTGGACGACCTCCTATGTGGTACCGGTGCCTAAAACACAGCACCCTAAAGACCTCAACAGCTACAGACCGGTGGCTCTGACACCTGATGAAGACACTGGAGAGACTTGTCCTGGGATGTCTTCGCTCTGAGGTGGTCTCCTCTATGGACCCACTGCAGTTTGCCTATCGGCTTAACATCGGAGTGGAGGATGCCATCATCTTCCTGGTACATCGTGGAGAAGCCTGGAAGCACTGTGAGAATCTTGTTTTTTGATTTGTCAAGTGCGTTCAACACCATCCAGCCAGTGCTTCTGAAAGACAAGCTGGAGAGGACTGGTGTGGACCATCAGCTGGCAGAATGGATTTTGGATTACCTCACCAACCGGTCACAGTTTGTGAGAACACAGGACTGCGTGTCGGACCTCCTTACCGGGTGCCCCCCATGGGACTGTCCTGGCCCCCTTCCTTTTCACCCTCTACACGGTGGATTTCAGACAAAACACTGACAGATGTGTCCTGCAGAAGTTCTCTAACAACTCTGCCATCATCGGCCTCATCACTGATGATGATGATGCAGAGTACAGAGGACTAACAGAGGACTTTATGGACTGGTGTCGGGGAAATCACCTCCTGATCAACATAACGAAAACCGAGGAGGTGGTGGTGGACTTTCGCAGACAGCAGACTGCGCTCCTCACACCAGTGAACATCCAGGGTACGGACATTGAGTGTGTAGACTCCTATAAGTACCTGGGTGTTCACCTCAACAAACTGGACTGGACACAGCACTGATGCACTGTACAGGAAGGGTCAGAGCAGTCTCTACCTCCTAAGGAGACTGCGGTCTTTTAGAGTGACAGGGGCACTCCTCAAGACCTTCTGTGACTCTGTGGTGGCATCAGCCATCCTGTATGGTGTGGTCTGCTGGAGCAGCGGTATCACAGAGAGGGAGAGGAAGAAGCTGGACAAGGTCATCAAGAAGTCCAGCACTGTCCTGGGCTGTCCTCTGGACTCGAAAGGTGGAAGACAGAAGGGTCCTGGCAAAATTGTCAGCTATGCTGGACAACGAGTCTCACCCACTGCATGTTGCCGTGGCAGCACTGGAGAGCAGCTTCAGTGACAGACTCCTCCACCCTCGGTGTGTAAAGGAGAGACTCCCAAGGTCCTTCCTTCCTGCTGCTGTCACACTGTACAACAGGCATTCCTAATATGGACTAATTCTTTCATATGCAGTATTCACCATGCAATTCTATGTTCTTAATTTAGTATGTGTTAATTTATTTTATTGCTCTTTTTTATAGGTATTTAGTTTAATGTAATTTTTGATGCTCTTCTGTACTTTCTGCTACCTTTTTTGTACTTGTTGCTGCAACATTGTAATTTCCCCATGTGGAACAAATAAAGGTTTCTTCTTCTTCTTGCGTACCCTAGATGTCACCCTTCCTCCTGTCTCCTCTCTGCTAATTCATTGTCACCTCGTTAGTATTCCCCAGCTCTGTATTGTTCTATCATGTTAATTTAAACCTTGTGTTTGTATACTGTCCTGGCCGGTTGTTGTAAACTTGCTGTAGCTGTGAACTGAATGTAACTATAACCTTAGTGTACCGCCTCTCTTACCTGCTTGACACAAGTGTTACAATATGCTCAATATAAGTATGATATATATTTTTTTATTGTACAGCTTTCTGAACATCTTTGTCAGGGAATTCCAACAAGTCTGGACATGGATGTTCAATGATGTTAATGTTACACTGATCAACTTTTTTATGGTCCTTCAAATGTAAACAAACTTTTTTTTTTAATCTTTAAGTATTTTTTTAGCTCTGACTGAACTCTTGAGACAAGAAATGTCACTTTGTAAGAACTAAAATGACTTTTAAATGTATTTTAAAACCATAAAAGGTTTGTTTATATTTGTACTGTTTATAAACAATACCACATGTGCTGGTACAAAAGTCCACAGCACTTACTACTCGGGTTTGTAGTGGTTTGGGGGAATAGTTTAATATGTACATTTATTTAAGGGGAATGTAATTATGGTGTACAGGTGGATGCTGTCTGACTTATTGTGGTGGGCCATCTGGGCTAAAAATACCAATGCCAATTTTTTGTCCTAGCCCAGCCCTTTAAAGTGATCAATTCCATTATATTTATATAATTGTTTCTTAATTTAAAATTGGTATAAACTATATATAATCGGTTATAATTATTTATATCCAAATATATGTATAAATCAATAAATCATTGCCATTATGTATAATCAGAGAGAGAGAGGGATATGACAAAACACAAAAGGGAAATACCAAGGGGATTTCAGTTTGTTTTGGTCTCTTCCTCTTTTCAGTGATTATATATTTACATTGTTCTATAGCCTTGATTTTGACCTATTGGATCACAGTACTGTGGTTATAAGTAAGGCACTCATCTTTCCTCGTGATTCAGATTCATCATTTAGCTGCCGGGAGTGTAGCAGATCGCTCAGTTTTCCTGTGATTCAGTTTGTACCTAATGTATACATTTTGAGCAGAGTACAGTACGCAAGCTGTGAACTACTTCAACAGAAAACTCCACACACCAATTTGGAAAGCTGAGCAACCTGTACACCTGAAGGATGGAGTTAGCTCAGGAGAGCCCTCTTCTGGTCTCACAGAGCCTTACACAGCTGCTGGAGCGTGATGTGGTACAAGTTGAACTTATCCCAGGGAAAAAGGGTTTCTTCCTCAAGCACGTGGAATATCAGATCACAAGTCAGGTGAGTCAGGCCTTCATTCGGGCTATTTCACAAGGAGAACCTACATCTCTAACTTCAGTCAATTGCTAGCAAATGGTGAAAATGAGGTTAAGCACAAAATTATAACTTTTCTTTAGCATTTTTTTCCTAACTCCCACTTTGTGTGTTACAGCGTTTCAGAGTGTCTGTTTGCCGAAGATACAGTGACTTTGTTGTGTTTCGTGAGCTTCTGCTTCAGCGCTTTCCCTACAGAATGGTTCCCGCTCTCCCGCCCAAGCAGATGCTGAATGGAGGTACCAGCTCACTCCACACAAAAAGGCCCCTTCGGTGGATTTATAGTGCGCTTCTGCTGTGGACACACACGTATTGTGTCCACAGAAACAGTGTATTATTATTGGCATATAAGGGGAAATGTCTGCTTAGTGAGTTGAAATGCTCCTTTTGTTATCTAAGCAGAAGTGAAATTATGAAGTTCAACTTGTGCCACCAAGGGAAACTTTAAAAAATTAATGGAATATTTAGAGCAGCTCAGAATCCCCCAGAAATACCCGCTGCTTGTTTAGAGCCTGTGACATTGAGAGAAACTTTTTGTATACCCTGTGTTGTGTCACATCCGCAGTCTTGGACTCAACCCCTGAGCAGGAGTTTATTGAGGAACGTCGGCGTGCCCTCAGCAGGTTCATCACCCTGGTGGCACAACACCTGTCTTACTGTGGTGATGAACTGGTGAACACCTTTCTCACTTTCACTGGCTCGGTAAGGGGCATGTCCTCTGCAGATGTCTACGGACAGGGGACATGAGGCTGAATGGATCAGTAGATTACTCTTTCACTCAGGGACTTCAGAGGCTATAATAACATCCATTTAATTTTTGCAGCTGAATTTAATACTAAAAATCAAAATGACTAAGCAAATTAAAAACTTTTATGGCAAAGTACATTTTTTTCTAATTCGATTTTACCCTTAAAACTCCAAGCAATATTATCTACTCTAAAGAGCTGCCCTCTACAGCAGATGGGCTTGCTTGAATGTCCATCAGATGATCCCTGTCCTACCATCTTTTTTTGTTCAGTTGTCTAAACAGGACTTACAGGACAATCTCCATTTGCTTTGATTTTCAAGATGGTTTTCCTTTCAGGACACTGAGTCGAGATTTCCAATGCATATTTTTAAATACAGTCTTTTCTTTCCTATCCAGAATGTTCAGAACAAACTGCGAGAGGTCTTTAAGAGTTTGGGAGATGAGTTTACAACAAGCAAATTTGTTGGGCAAGCTAAGGTTCGTTTTTCTATTACAGATTAAATTTCCCATGCCCAAAATTTCATTATTGTGTACTAAATGTTTAATTTCTATTCCTTTATTCCAGAACAGAAAAGTACATAAATAAAGACATTTTTTTGTCTGTTTGTTTCCTTAGTGAGGCCTGATTCTAATGTCTGTCACTGGCCTCCCCTTGTGGTGTTTCAGGAGATCCTCCCTTCAGATATGGAGAGTCAGTTTGCTTCGAGCAGGGAGCTGATCAATAATGTCCTCAATACCTTCCATCAACTGCGGGCTAGAGTAAAGAGAGTGGTGGAGCGCACCAAGGAGAATGCTGTAGATCTGCTCATGTTTGGGAGGGAGCTCAGGTAAGCGGTGAGGTCACTGCTGGGGTTGATCTGCCACTGAAGCAGTGGGTCAAAGCTGTTTATCCAAAACTTCGAAACTTCACCTTTAGCTCAAATTCGGTAATACAACTCCCTGCATACATATTGCTTCTCCATCTGATTTGCAAATTATTCTGTGCAAAAAACCTGTATGCATGATGAAATCTTGAGCACCACCCGGTGTTTAAAATGTTCTTACATTTTCAGACAATTTTATCAATCATTGGTAATAGGTTTAGTGAAGCTTCTCTGAAATGTTTCATTAAGACATGGTACTCTTGAACTAGATTTTAAATAAAAATTGCAAGTCTTTCATTGTGTTTTTTGGTGGTAAGATACCAGAGGTGTTCTAGTAAAATAACTACAATAACATAGTGTTATGTCATAGGTCAAATCAGAAATCCAAAGGTTGGATGTGACAGAACTTTTATCAGTGGCTCATGTGTCATTGCAGTGCTGTAGGCTCTGATGTGTTACCAGTATCCCCTCTGGCCTTGACCAATGGGTGGGGGCCATTGCAGAAGTCTCTAAAGGGGCTGTCTGTCCAGTTTGCCTTTCTTGCAGACACAGCTGCCAAGCAGGTAGGGCATGCAGAACAGCCTCTCTCACTGTTCCACCACCTCCAAGACTGCTTCACAAATGCCAGAAGAATGCATGATTTCTTAGCTAGCTACTGACACAATTCTTTTTTGATGTTGTAAAGGAGAGAAGAAAGGAAGACGGTGTCATGGAAAAACTGAATTTTTTCCTGGACTTGCTGAAGTCATACAAAGTGAGAACTATGCACATATTTTTTTAGCTTCATGTCTTGTACTCATCCTAAGAGCAGGTGTGCCATTGTTTGGTTGGGGCATTGAAATTTCATAAAAGTCAGTAGCACCAGTTAAGAGAGCCCAGAGAACAGGAGGGAGGGAGCATGCAGTGGGCCTGGAGGAACAGACTGTGTGTTGCACGTAGTTAAGAAGATCATGCTTGCAGGACTTGTGTGAGCGGCGTGAGTGGCTCATCCTGCACCAGAACCAGCTGACCACACAAAAGCACAGTTCTAGGAAGCAGCCTGTGAAACAGGAACCCAAGGAGCAGCTGGAGAGCTGGGCTACACAGGTGACACCCTCTAATGTATGTCACTTGATGTTGCTGTTTGACTTTGAACCTACATGGCGCCTTCTGACCATATATCTTGTTTTACTTCAGGGAGAGAAGGGTATACCAAGCACAGAGATACAGAACTACTTCTCCCTGCTCTGCCTCCACCAGGAGACTCAGCTCATCTTCACATATCTCCAGATCACAGCACCAGTCCTGGGGTCTTTCATAAGCTCTCAGATCCAACGACACAGAGAGGTCAGCACACGTCTTTTTAAAATAGTAATTTGTTATTATGCACCTAACTACAAAATACAACCTTCTTCAAGTAAGTATGTACACAAAACAACAATACTAATGAATTTTTGCAGTTAATAATTACTACTGTATTACAGGTTGAATGTAGTTAATAATAAAAATATATTTTTCAGACTGAATGTAGATACATTGGTCATGGCAGATAATTTACCACTATTTTTAAGACTAAACCCCATTAATTGGATTAGAGTATCAAATGAATGTAAAACAAACATTCTAAAACAACATCAGGATTTGTTTATTAAGCAAGGTTTTGTTTCATGCATTGCTAATGTAAATACATTTGAACTAATGCAATAATGATACTCTTAAGACATAACGTAAGCGCTTTAGTTTCACAGGTTAATTAAATTATTCAGTGTAATAGAAAAGCAGTCAGACGAATATGAAGACAGTGGCCTCTAAGTGTGTCAAATAACATTGAGATATTTGCTTTTTCTCCATTCAGATGAGTGAGGTGTGGAATGACCTTCACTCAGAGGTGAACTGTCTTTCTGAGAGTGGAAACAGCATCCTCGTTATTCACACCCCATGGGGTGACAACCACTGTCCTGGTTTTAATTAGCAAAAATAAATTAGGTATTGTGTGAGATCACAGCTGTCAGTCTCTCAATTTCTTTTCATTTTTATGATCATCCTGCTGAAAAACAGAACAGTTTGTCTGCATCACAGGTGCTTTACATGCAGACAATGACAACAGACCATAATGAAACTTCAATACCTGTGTCAAATTTAGCAAATGGGTTCATAGAAGCTTTTCTGATACAATTATGATAACAGACAGTTCAATGGAAAAAGAGGGGAGCGATGCAATCAAAGCACAGAAAGTAATTATGACTTTTTCTTCAAAAAGAAGAACACACACATACACACACACTATTTAACTGATGAGAAAAGACATAATGACCACTTGTGTAATATGCTGTTGCTTTTCCACATGCAGCCAAAACAAAAACTTGTGACTTTTTCCCTCACTCATAATCTTTTCTATTTATACACATCTGGCTTGTTTCTATTCTTAAAGCTGATACAAACTTTGAAAAGAAAAATGCACTGGTAAGGGCAATATATTAAAATGAAATCATGACACTTACGATTTCCATCAATGGGACTGCTCCAGGTTACCTCTGGTCCCATATCAAGAACTATGTCCTCTTCCGAAAGCAACTGAAGACACATCTCTTCAGGGAGCACCTTAGAACTTTAAACCTCACCTTTTTCATTTATGCTTCCATTCACTCCATTGTTGCAAGGCTGTTTGTTTGTACGTGTTTTTCTAGTTAATTCAAGACTTGCATTTAATATGTTTACGCTTTTCTCTTTACTTGTATGACTTGTGTGACAATTGCTTGACTTAATCGTGTGCACTGTGACTATAGGACAGCACTTACTGTTAGTTAGGTTCTCTGATACTGCTTCACCTTGTTTGTGACATGCACATGTACTATTACTCATTGTAAGTCGCTTCAGACATAGGTGTCTGCTAAATGAATAAAATGTGAATGTAAATTTAAGTAAAATGAACCTGACAAAATACTAGAAATGAGAAAGATTTGTTTATAATAATGAGCTACTTATTTCTATGATTTAGTCTTGTACTTATTCATGTCAGATATGCATTTTTAATATTTATCAGTATGTACAGTAAATATTAAAGTAAATAAGCACAATGAAATGTAGATTTCAGGTAAACATAATTTTAAGGCTCCTTCAGAATGTTTATTGTACACATACATTAATAAATTGTTTTTATGATTTAGAACAATTTATATGTAACACTTCCATTCTAATAATCTAATTCAGACACCTCTTAAACATGGACTATTTTGAAATTTACGGTTCATATTGTAAGTATAGTATTGTCTTTGGGGCAAAAATCATGTCTACTATTAAAGTCTGCTGCTAATTGAGAGAAGAGTGCATTACATAAAACTAAAATAAATTATTTAATTAGGATCTGGTTAAATGTTTTTAACACATTTTAAAAATGATTCATATATGAAGTCTAAACTTATTTTACAAAATTAAAAGAAAACGTGTGTCAGGTCAACAGGCCCAGAAACACTTTTTCCCTACTGATGTTTAGAGCTCTTTGTATGGGATTGGTGTTGGTGACGTTGCTGTGCACCAGTCTCTAGGCAAGAGAGTCATCAAGCTGCAGTGTGGGCTGAGGACCCTGTGATGGTGTTGTGGCCAGAGGAGGTTCTACAGACCAACGGTGGAGCCTGACCCATTGTGCTGCTGGACCAGGACTGTTTCTCCCAGAAGAGGATTGGACTGTGGTGGCTCAGGGGAACTGTGGATTAAACTGTAAGCCCATTGTGTTTGACTGCTCTTTCTGGAAAGATGATGGTTACACCAGGACACAGGACCTGTCTGCATTGCCACAACTCCTCTTCCATACCCAGACCAACACTGCTCTTTCTTTCCCCTTCACAAGCCTGACTGTGAGCTTTGTAGTGCACTGCACCTGTAACACATGAAAACCACCACTGTTCATGATAACATATAAGTGTTGGAACCTGTGCAGCACTTTAAACCGAAATGGTTTGTATTTAAAATTTAGAGAACTACTAGATAGGCTCTCATCTCAAACCTCATCAAATACCATAGCATTTATCTCACTGGCCAAAGCAGTTAATAACTAGTATTCATTACTGATATGAAGTCAGAGGCAAAAAGACCAAATGTCCATATTCAAAATGTGAATAGATGCTAATGTAAAGTGATTTCAAAAACATAATCTTGATGCTAAAATACAAGGGATAAATGTGCATTTGTAACACTTTGCAATATGGTTGTAAAGTCTGAGTTTATCATACTTACACATCTTCAAACAATCCCTAAAGCATCATAATAGCAGACAGGCTATCAAAAATTTCTGTGTCGGTGCAGCTAATTGCTTTGATGTTGCAAGTGAGCCAAATTCTTTGATGAAGGGGTTATGCCAAAAAAAATCAGGTACATAAATAGTTCATTTCTATGCTTCTTAAAAAAATTACAAGCCTTCTTCTGTAACAGGGTTATCCTATTACTCTGTGACAGTGGAGTGAGGCCAACAGGGAAAAGACAAAATCTGATTTCTCTGTTTGCCATTTATGCCATTTATTTCATGCCTCCTGGGTTCTTGGTGGACATTTTTGTCAGTAGAGTCTGGTGTGCAAGGGTCCTTGCTCTTTATTTTCATTTGCAACCTTTTAAACCAGTATCCAAGTATGTAATGGTTACCTGCCCCTTAGATGTTGGGCCTATGAACATCTTTGCAATGCCCATTGCCAGGATTAAGCACAACTCTAAACTGTAGTTGGCCTGTAGTTTGTTGTGCAGGACCACTACTGACCACAGTGCATTTACAACCTCAAAGTACAACTCTTAAAATATTAAAAGAATCTGAGTGCTCTCACTTTCCACCACAAACTAAGTTGTTTTCAAAATGATCAGCACAGAGCCTGTTACACCACCCCTTTTAACATCAAGAAAATCTGTGTCCTGGATCTCAATTGCATCGTAAACACTCATTAAAACTGTTATTCCCAACTGGTGGGTCGCGGTCCAAAAGTGGGTCGCGAATACACACTGAATGGTCCACATGTACATTCTGATCATGTAACATTTGTGCAAAAAAATAAATAAATAGAAATAAAATCCCAAAATATTGACGTATAGCACACTTCCGGTTTAGTACTTTTATTTTGAAGTACTGTTTCCAGTTGTAGCGGCTAATTGACAGCTACCGTAGAGCGAAAGCTACACCTTAGTGGTCTTTTAAACCTTTCACGACATTCTGATGTCGTCCGATTTTTTAAATGTGATATTTATGATTAACAATAACGTTGAATTCTATGGAAGAAACAAACACAAACAACATTCTAGGCACCTAGAAACTACTCAATATATAATTCTAAATTATATATTCAACAACACGGTAAGTGAAAATAAAGTACAGTGGAACCTCGGACTGCGAGCATAATTAGTTCCAGGAGAGTGCTCGTAATCTAAAATGCTCACATATCAAATATTTTCATATTTTCCCTTGTGGAAATAATGTAAAGTTGGATGATCCATTCCACACACCCAAAAATATTCATACATATTAGTATTTTATGTACAAATTATTGTCCCTAATATACGGAAATGTATAATTGGGAATGCGTGCTCACTGCAAGAATGTAGGTAAGGGTGGTGAACCTCAAATAGTCTAAATTGTCAAAAACAAAAAGGACAGCACTGTCTGTACCAAGAAAAATTTAAAATGAGGGAGTATAGAACACAGCACAAATGTTTCGAACAGGTAGTCCTCCTTCAGTGTGTAATAACCTGAACCTATGCAGCAAAATAGTATAAATAGCCTTTGCAAAAAACATGAACAAAAAAGTCTTACAACATCCGACATAAACCATTTACAAAAAATATTCACAAAAACATTGTAAATACCCAAACATCTGAAACAAATAACAATTATTAATACACAATATAAAGTAAAAATAAAACAAATCAACCTGCTCTTTACCTTTTAAAAGAGTTGGGGCTGGTGTGAGGGAGACTTCTTTCTAATGAATGACTTTAACTAAAACTTAATTTACGGTTTTTAGTTTCACCGTCGTCTTTTGACTCACTGGAATGTCTTTCCTTTCGTTCGTATTTAACACGAACCTCTCCAACGACACTTGCTTTTGCCTCTGTTTGAGGATTTCTCAGAAATGTGACATTGCATTGTCGTTAAACAGATTTGTTGTTTGCACTGCTACAGCCTTATTCGGGTGGTGCTTTTCTACAAAAGTTTGCACCTTTTCCCACAGTTTGCACACCTCCCTAATCTCGTTTGAAGTTAGGAATTCCTCCGACTGTTCCTCCTCCTCCTCAGATGAGATCTCCTTCACAACCTCTTGTTGTTGCTTGAGATGCAAATCCATCAGTTTCTCCATAGTCAGCTCCTAGCTATGTTTCACCACCAGCTCTTGAATGTCGTTCGCATCCACCTCCAGTCCAATGGTCTTTCCCAAAGACATGATTTCATTGACAACTGGTTCCTTTTCGGGAGCAAAGTCATGTTCAAGTCCACAGTTGTCTCCAAGTAGAATTGAGGGTTCTCTTGGCGACCCTATCCCAGGCTTTATCGATGATCTTGAGGCAGCCCACAATATTGAAATGATCCTTCCAAAAGTTTTGGAAGGTAAGGTTAGTTCCTTTGGTCACCTCGAAGCATCGCTGAAATAGTGCTTTCGTATAAAGCTTTTTAAAGTTCAAGATGACCTGCTGATCCATGGGCTGGAGTAGTGGAGTGGTGTTGGGAGGAAGGAACTTGAACTCCTCCAATAAATCATCTTGAAGGCCTGGGGGGATGGGCAGGAGCGTTGTCCATTACCAGCAAGACTTTGAATGGCAGATTCCTTTCTAAGAGATATTGCTTCACTATAGGACCAAAAACTGTGTTGATCCATTCAACAAACAAGATACGAGTGACCCAAGGCCTGCTGTTGGACCTCCACATCACAGTTAACTGGGTCTTTTGCACCTTACTTTTCTTGAAGGCTTTATCTTCAAAACCCCGCTTGCATTAGCACAGAACAAGAGGGTGAGACGGTCTTTCATGGGTTTATGACAAGGCATCGCAGGTCTCTTCTGCTGTAATGTAGGTCCTCTTTGGCATCTTTTTCCAGAAAAGACCTGTCTCATTGCAGTTAAAAATTTGCTGCAACATGTAACCCTCGGAAAACACAAGATTTTCAAACTCTGCAATGAATGCCTCCACTGCCTTAGTGTCAGAGCTCGCTGCTGCTCCATGTCTCACAACACTGTGGATGCCACTTCTCCTCTTTATTAAATTTAATTAATTAATATTAATAAAATAATAGTAATAAAATTAATATTTAATAAAATTATTAAACCACCCCCATCTCGCCCTGAAAGCTTCTTCTGTCTACATATGTGCCAACTTTGTTACAAGATCGGCCTACAATGCCCTTGCCTTCTCACAGATCATGTTCTCGGTCACAGTATCTCCTGCTAATTGCTTCTCGTTTATCCACACGAGAAGCAACTTTTCGATGTCTTCCAGAATACGTGGCCAGGGCTTTGTTATTCTCGTGACACCTTTCTCTGTATCTAGCTCCTTTATTTCTTCTTTAAAATGGTGCAAATCGTTGACGTAGACTTGCAAAAAAATCTTGCAAGGTCAGCCACCCGCACACCTCGTTCATGCTTCTCAATGATTTCCTTTTTAACTTTTACCATAATCATCTTCTTCTTACCACTTTCCTTTTCAAGCTTTTCCTTCATGGGAGCCATTGTTTCAGTACTAAAGAACAGTCACTACACTTGGACACAAAATATGAAAATGCTGAAAATTTTATTTATTTTATTGAAAATGCTGAAAATTTTGTTAACCAAGTCAACTTATTATTAAAAAATTTTGCTCGTCTTGTGAAGTACTTGTAAACCAAGTTACTTGTAAGGTTCCATTGTAATAAAATTGAATGTGTGTTGATTTAACTTTTGTGTGGACCTGGACCTTGCACTAATGACTAAGTAGAAATATGGACGCTGAAGCTGGACCAGTTGGGAAGCACTGCTTTAAAAAATAAGGTACTGTACTGCAGTGACCCCTGTTGAGTTGAACACAGACAGAACTGCAAAGGAGGGCTTTGTGCTCTCATCAGATATTTGCCTGTCACTGTCCGTATTCCAGTTGTCTTGGGAATTGTGAGAAAACACTTTTAAAAGAAGAAGATTCTTTCCTTCGGAATTGACAACTTCGCTCATACTTCTTTCTAGCTCACAATCCATTTTTACACTGAATACTTTTTCAGTCAGCATTCTGCTTCTATAAACCTTTCAAGCACAATTTATAGTACATTTTACACCACAAAGCATGGTTAATTCATGCTCAGGGATTCCAGGATTTTGGGTCTTTGGCAATGAGAATCTCAGAAGTGTAGGATGTAAGAGCCATAATATATGAACGCAAAGGTAACTTTTAATTTAAATAATTAATAATATATTTAGTTGTGAATTGTTTGATTTAGAGAATTTACTAATATATTTATTGTATAAAAGAAATTACACTGAAATGGTATACTGAATGATTACCTGTATTATTTATTAAATATTTAATTCAGCCTAATGTACATTACAAAAATGACAGTTAAAAGACTTAAAATGAAAAGAGCTATATGTGGTCTTTAAACAACTCTAATGGAAGCTAAAGAAAATTGAATTTAACTCTGTAAGCCTTTTTGTCAGGTGGACAAATAAGAAACAAATTAATTAAGACAAGCACCTACATAGGACATAATAAGAAATACTTAAATTTTGTTGACATACTACTGAGATATTTAAATTTGCTAATATGTTGTGCTGTCATGGTGATGTAACCCGCAGGCATAGTAACATGCCATCAACAGAAATATAAAAATTTTCCTTCTCAGACCAAAGAAATACAGAGTGCCCATGTGATTTTTTTCCCTCCACCTTTATATGAAGTTATCTTTATATCACTACCCTTATAATGGAGTCATCAACACATTTAAATCCGTATTAAAACTGTCTGTGTACCTGCTCATTATCTTTCTTTTCAACATGATAATATTATTTGACTGGGTACCGTGAATTACAATTACCAACAAATTAGGTTAAGTTGGAAACAATTAATGTATTTGTCTTATTACTCAAAACAGAAATGACGTGCACCCCACTCCTGTGTTTAATTATACAGTACATTACATAGGTTTAATTTGATTGTGGTCACCTTCTTTTCACACCGCTGCCACTGTTCATGATTCTGTTAAATACTCAACCAGAGAAAATAATTTTGTTGAATGTATTCAACAACTGTCATATATCATAATTAAAAGTTCATGTGATAGCATCTAAGAAGCAACAACTAACTCAAATAAAGCTGCATTAACAATAGACATTTTGGTGGTTGAATATTACATATGTACAAAAATATTCAGAAAGAGTTTAATTTGCTATACTAAATAAATGGACGATTTAACATGTGCCTCGCTCAAGGAAAATTTACAACTTGTCTTGATGGTGTTGCCCACCAGGGATGTAATGAAATTTTCTAATCAAAAAGACAGGTAGAAACAAAAACAACTTAATGGAGCTTCCAAAGATTGGTTTCATAACACAAGGCTGAACTTGAACTTAACCCTTCATAATTTTCAAAACTTATTACGTTAAAAAACCTTACTGGAAGGTAATGCCTAGGTTTATTTAATAGTTTTTAATGCATTCAGTTGTATGTCATGCCCTGCCCTGTCATACTGCCTTATGTCCTCTAGGTGTCACCCCTCCTTGTGTTTCATGTCGATATGTCACAGTAATTATGTCATTACTGCCTACCAAGTGTGTCTTATTCTCCTGAGTTTTGTTTAAATTAAAAGTGGTAAACAGCTGGTGAGGCTGAAAGCCTACCTAGCTTGTTGGCATGAATTTAAGTAATATTCCTGTAGTCATCCGGCTGAAGATGGACTATTCTGTATACCGCATGGTGAAGACATCAATGCCCTGACGGAATGTATCGTAGATTACTTCAATTTCTGCGTAGATACCACTGTTCCAACTAGATCTGTACACTGTTTTCCCAATCATAAACCATGGATTACCAATGACCTGAAAGACCTACTGAACAAGCAAAAGCACCTCTTCAGGAAGGGGGACAAGGAGAATCTTAAGGGGGTGCAAAAAGAGTTGAAAGTGAGACTGAGACAATGTAAAGATGCTTAAGCGGAAACTGGAAAATCAACTTCAAGTGAACCATACTAGGAATGTGTGGGCCGGAATGAGGAAGGTTACTGGCCTTAAGGCTAAGACTGATTTGACTGAGGTTGATTTGAGCATTGCTAACGATCTGAATATGTTTTTCAATAGGTTCAGTGATGGTGTTATCACTGTCGCTCCCTCCCCCTCCAACGGTGATTCTGCATACAATCCACCCCCAACCCCCCCCTTACCCCTTCAACCATCACCTATTTGCGCCTATGGGGAGGGAGATTATTGTTTTCACATACCAACCTCTCACACTCCCATCATCATGCCTGGTAATGAGGAGTCCCACACCCCACTATCTGTTTCCAGGTTAGGAGACAATTAGAAAGACTGGATCATAATAAGGCAGCAGGCCCGGAAGGAGTCAGCCCCAGAGTCCTTAGAGCTTGTGCGGAACAGCTATGTGGTATTCTGCAGCACCTGTTCAACTTTAGCCTTAAACTGGTAAAGGTATTGGTGTTGTGGAAGACATCCTGCCTGGTCCCAGTACCGAAGAAGAACTCACTGACTGACCTGAAGGATTATAAACCAGTGGCTCTCACTTCTCACATAGTGAAAGTGCTAGAGAGGCTAGTTTTGTGTCACCTCACACCTCAGGTGGGGACGTCCCTTGACCCACTACAGTTTGCGGATCGTCCTCAGATTGATGTCGATGATGTCATCTCCTACCTGCTTCATAGAACACTGTCTCATCTGGATAAGGCGGGCGGCACGTGTGAGACTTGTGTTTTTTGACTTCTCAACTGCGTTCAACACAATTCAGCCTGCCCTTCTCTGGGAGAAGCTTGGGAGAGCGCAGGTTGATGGTCCCACGAGTGCATGGATTGTTGACTATTTAACTGAGAGACAACAATTTGTGAGGTTGAGGAGATGTGTGTCTGACAAGGTTGTCTGTAGTGTTGGAGCACCGCAGGGCACTGTCCTGTCGCCATTTCTTTTCATTCTGTATACCTCTGACTTTCAATGTAATTCTGAGTCTTGCCACTTACAGAAATTTTCTGATGACTCAGAGGGAGGGAGGGAGGGAGGATGACTTTGGAGGAGGTAGTTGAAAGGAGGATTCTGCAAAAATTAGGGTCCATCCTGAATGACCCCTCACATCCTCTTCATAATATCCTGGATCGGCAGAAGAGCTCTTCTAGCCGGAGACTTATTCAACCCTGATGGAAAAAAGAACGTTACAGGAAGTCATTCATGCCGACAGCTATCAATCTGTACAATGCTGCTGTTTACTCACAGCATTCACGGGTACTGAGATTGACTACATATGTCGGATCCACACTTTACTGCATCGTATTGCATCGGTATCGTGTGTGTATACTGTTCATCTGCTCTTGCATGTATAACACATCACCTTCTCCTTGCACTGTTATTGAATATTTATTGTTGATTGTACAACTACCTGTTTCTTCTCCCTTGATGGTATGTTGCTGCTGCTGTAATGACTAAATTTCCCCCTTGGGGATCAATAAAGTCTTATCTTATCTTATCTTATCTTCTACTGCTGTTCTGTTTCCCAACACCTTTTGGCCCCTATTGATAGCTCCCTGCTACCTGTTGGTGCTGATGTGAAGCAGCACCATTGCTGCCTCTGGCCGCTGCGTTGAGCTTCCCTGGTGGCTTCTCCTCCATTATTGGCCAGTTTTGCTCTGGTTAACATGAGGTCATTAATGAATAAGACGTTTATTTTAAAGGACTTCTTCTCCTCTCATAATTTGGATTTTTCACTCATTACAGAGACATGGCTGAATGTTGGTGAGTTAAGTTACTTTTATGAACTTGTACCACTGCACTGTGCTCATTTTAATGCTCCCAGGACCACAGGCCATGGAGGGGGCCTTGCGGCCTTTTTTAAGGACAAATACTACTACAAGCAGCTACCTTAACCCTCTGTATCATCGTCTGAGTTGTGCATGTTTGAAGCGGGACAAAATCAGTTTTGTGTGTTGTCATATACCGACCTCCTAATTACAACATAGACTTCATCAGCAACCTTTCTAATTTCCTGTCAGAAATCATGCCTAAGTATGACCGTGTTGTAATAACTGGTGACATGAATATTAATGTTTGTTGCTTGGACATACACTGGTTAAAGAGTTTTTACAAGTCATTGACAGCTTGTGTCTACTCCTACTCATGTTAATGGGCATACACTTGAACTTGTATTGTCATACGGTCTACATGTTTCTGATTTTGCCGTACATGATGCTGTTTTCTCGGATCATTCGGCAGTTTCATTTGATGATTCCCTTCCCTGTTGTAACACTAAACCACGCAGTCCCTCTCGTTTGGGCCACATGATTAAACCCACCACCAGTGACCAATTCTCTGCTGCTTTTAATTCTATTGCACGGACAAATAGCGCCGAGGAATGATACAGAGACTTTAACTACTTCTTTTTTGTCTATGTGTACGAATGTCATTGATTCTGTTTTGCCTCTCAGACCCATGCATTCTAAGTCAAAAGCGGAACCGTGGATGAACGATATAACAAGCGCTGCCAGACGAGAGTGCAGACGAGCTGAGCGCAAATGGAAGAAGGACAAGTTGGAAGTGTCTTATGACATTCTTAAAGAAAACTGAAATTACCAGAGTGAAATTACTGGTGAAATTACCAGACAACTGTTAAATCAGAGAAAAATAATAATAATAATAATTATTATTATTACCATTATTCAGTTATAATTTTTAATAATTCTCATAACCCCTGTATTCTTTTTAACACTATTAACTCTGTTCTTCACCCACCCCATCCACTCTTGGTGAAATTTCTCCTGAAGTCTGTGAAAAATTACTCCACCTTTTTAAGGATAAAACAGGTAAAATTGGAGCTAGTATTTTAAGTGCACTGGTAACACAACAGACGGGTCGGAGGAAGTGACTCAAATTGATCAAAAATACTGGTGTTTTTGATAAATCTGAGCCGTTTTATTGTGGCCCATTTGAAACCTGCTACTTGTCCCAATGATGTCATCCCATCACAACTTGTAAATGACATCTAGAATACAATTGGAATGAGTATGTTGGAGATTATAAATTGTAGTCTTTCTACCAGGGTTGTCCCATCGTATTTTAAATAGGCGGTGGTGCAGCCTCTTATTAAAAAACTTTGTCTGGATCCATCTGTACTATTAAATTACTGGCCTATCTCCAAGCTCTCTTTCCTATTGAAGATTCTGGAAAAAGCTGTCCTCTTACAACTACAGCCTCTTGTGGATAGTGGAGGCATACTTGAGATCTTCCAGTCTGGCTTTAAGGCTTTTCATAGCACCAAATCAGCACTTTTGAGGGGTTTTTAATGATCTTTTAATGATAACTGATGCTGGTGACCATGCACTTTTGTTACTATTAAATCTGTCATCAGCTTTTGATACTGTGGACCATGATATTTTTATTTCAAGGTTGGAGCATTCAGTGGGGATTAAAGGTCATATTTGTCTGGGTGGAATTTTAGAGGGTTCACCTCATCATCCATGCAACTCACATGTGGTGTCCCCCAGAGCTCTACTCTGGGCCCCCTTCTATTGTCTTTATACTTTCTCCCCCTCAGCTCCATCTTAAGAAAATGTGGTATTTCTTTTCATTTTTATTGACGACTGTCAGATCTATGTTCTTTCTAAGAAAAATGATGGGAGCTATTTTAAAATGCTTTTAAAGACATTAAATCTTGGTTGGCTCCTCTTCTGTTTTTCATTTGGACCTGGGCCCTTTTAAGCCATATCTTAAGTCTGTGGTGACAAATCTTGCTGTGAAAATGGATCCTGCAGCATTGTGAAGGATGGTTTTTACAAACTGCGTCTCTGGTCAAAAGTAAAATCATTTTTATCCTTGTCTAATTTTCAAACCCTTATACATGCCTTTATTACTATAATGCTCGACTATTGTAATGCTTAAAATGCAGGAGTAAGTCAGGCATCACTCTTGTTTATAGCTGGTACAGAACGCTGCGGCCTGGGTGCTTACTGGTACCCGTAAGCACGATCATATTACTCCGACACTAGCATTTCTTCATTGACTCCCAATCCGTTTTAAAATTGATTTAAAAATTTTATTTGTTGTTGCTCCCTCTTATATTTTAGAACTTTTTCACCTTTATATCCCTGCACGGCCACTCAGATCCACAGATCAGCTGCTCTCTGTGGTCCCTAAGATAAGGATTAGGAGCAGAGGTGAACGTGCTTTTTCAGTCACAGGTCCCAGGTCATGGAACAAGCTTCCTCTGCATGTAAGGCAGGCCTCAAGTGTGGGGGTCTTTAAATCTCATCTTAAAACACATTTTTATACCCTAGCTTTTAACTCAAACTGAGAGTCAATTGCTTTGTATTTGCAGCTAGAAAATAGCAGCATTGTGAGCCCAAGACAAATTTCCCTCTGGGACAATAAAGTTAATTTGATTAATTGATTGATTTGGGTTTTATACTTTTAATTATTGTATTTTTCACATATTTTATCATCTTTTACTTGTGATTGTTTTGCACTGTTTTTCTCTGGTTGTTCTCTTACTGTATATATGATGTAAAGCAGTTTGATCAACCTAGTTGTTTTAAATGTGCTATATAAAGTGAATTGGATTGGAAGTTCCCCTCATGTGTTCATCCTTTGCCGGTTCTTGAGTCTCTTCATGTAGTATTGATGCAAACTGTAGTCTTATGTTATTGAGTAGTGAATGTAGAAGATCTGTGTTAGTCCCTAGCCTTGATTAAACCTAGTTACCTTTTGTACCTTGTTCTGTTCTATTCTGTTCTGTTTTGTTTTGATTAAACTTCCCTCTCTGCAACTGAACCTTGTCTCTTCCCTGTCTGGAACTTGACAATAAGTGCACTCATTACATAGTAAAATTATTTGTATGGTTTAACACCATATTTAAAAGGTTATTACAAAATGGGATCAGGTAGATTTACATTTATATTTTATTCATTTAGCAGATGTCTTTGTCCAAAGTCACCTACAATGAACAGTATCAGAAAATTGAACTAACAATGAGTGCTGTCCTATAATCAAAGTGCACATGATTAAGTCAATCAATTCTCACACAAGTCATACAAGTAAAGGGAAGTGTACAGAGTAGTGGTACTTATAGAGAGTTGCATTGTTCCAAGTAATTTTATATAAATAGCACAAAATAAGTCCTCCTTTGCTCCTGGTGCTGAAGCTGATCCCATAGGCCTTCGGTGTCCCTCTGGCAAAGCTTCATCCAAAGGGTTACATTAGGAGTCAGCCGCTCTTTGAAGGCATCCCACTCAGATGGTGCCCAGGTGGGCACCAGGTAACCACATGCAAAAACAGACAATCAGAGTAAATACTGTGCAAGCAAAAACAGACAATCACAGTAAGTAGCGTGCAATCAAAAACAGACAATAAGAGTAAGTAGCGTGCAAGCAAAAACAAACAATAAGAGTAAGTAGCGTGCAAGCGAAAACAGACAATAAGAGTAAGTAGCGTGCAAGCGAAAACAGACAATAAGAGTAAGTAACGTGCAAGCGAAAACAGACAATAAGAGTAAGTAGCGTGCAAGCGAAAACAGACAGAGTAAATACTTACACCCTATGTACATTCCTCTGGGGTCCAAGGGTGTCTCTCAAACAGAACTACACATCCGTGTGCCACTCCTGGAAACAGTTCCTTTTCACCTGAACACACAAGTGAACATCACATGCCTGGCATTTCCATGGAGTGTGCAGCCTCTTGCCATGCTTTGTTTTGCAAAGTGCACAGGCCCGGCGACCAGCAGTGGCATCTGAGGCCTGCTTGGCTGCTGGAACTGGCACATGGCCAGCACTGGTCAGCTTTGGCGTCATTTTCTGAGACACACCACAGAGCTCTACAACTAGTTCCTCTATAAAGTCCTTGTGGCTCATGGTGCCATAAAGCTCTTTGTGCACTATGTAGGAATTGGTGGCAGCAATGTCCAAGAAGTGCAGAAACAGCTTTCTGTACCACTTCATTGTCTTGTGCTGTGCAGTGTAGTACTTTATCAGCTGATCAGACCGGTCGACGCCCCCCATGTGCTGGTTGTACGCAATCACAGGTGCAGGACATGGAAAACTCTTTGTCCTCCATCCATTTTCTGTTTTCACCCTCCTCTGCACTGTCTCTCCTGTATGAGCAGCATGGATGGTGGAACAGACAGACACCTCTCGTGTGTCCATCCATTTCACAAACAGAAGATGTCCATCTCGAATCCACCTGATGGAGCCCCTCACAGATTTTTTGGTGAGTGCATTAGCTGCATTCTGAGGGCAATCCTTCCTGTTGTCTCTGTAAGTCCCACATGCAGCAAACTTCAAGGCAAACAAGTCTGTCAGGAGCTTGGGACTAGTATAAAAATGATCCAAGTATACATGGTACCCAGAGCCCAAAACTTTACGGTCCAACAGAAATGTCACAGCATCATACGACAATCCGTGGCCTGTGGGAAAGTTGTTCTTCCCTGTGTACACAGCAAAATCTACAGTGTATCTATTTGATGAGTCCGCAAGAACAAACAACTTGAAGCCCCACTTTGTTGGCTTGGACTTCATGTATTGAGTCATCCCTGTGTGTGCTTTGCAAGCCACCATTCTTTCATCCACTGCCAAATTTTGTCTTGGATGATAGATGGCCTTACATGCATGCCGAATAGTGTCCATGAGGGGTCTGACCCTGAAAAGACGGTCGTGGTTAGCTGTGCCCTTCTTCCGGTCATTGTCCTTGTCTGCATCTGGGTGACTCATGTGCAGATTCCACGAAATGGTGCGGTATCTGTCCCTTGGCATGACTGTGGTAGGAAAAGTAACAGAGAAAGGACTATCCTTTCGCCAGTAGTCTGTGATGGACCTCAACTTCACCACTGCCATGTAGAACACCAGCCCAATGTAACGGTACATCTCACTGGTGCTGACGTCTGTCCATTTATATTTACAACCTTTTGCAACTGCCTTGGCAGCCTGAGAATTGGTGTTTTCACACAAAGTTGACACAGCAGTTTCAGAAAAAAACATTTTGAAGAGACTCATGGGCGTGTGTGCATCACAGGGTCTTAGCTGTGGTCCAGGTTCCTTGGTGGGCAGGAATCTCAGAGCCTGTGGAGCCTGGTCAACATCGGTCTCAGTTCTCCATGACCGGGTGTGCTGTTTAGTTGTTTTGGCCCTCTTTGCCGCAGGTTCATTTGCAGGCAATGGCGGGAGTGGTGCATCCACAGTCCTAAAAGAATGTTGTAAATTGTTAGTATTCATTTTCCACAGTAACTTAGTATATCCATACTTGATGAGAAAACAAAATGCCAATAACAAAGAAACTATATTTTAACACTATCAACCACAAATAATATTACTACAGATTCATATACAGCAATAATATGATTCTGAAGCTGATAGAAACATTGGTGTACACATATATAGCCGAGCGACATTATAAATCATGAAGGTAATAGTGAAAGGCTTACTCGTCAGGAATTATATCCTCCGCTGGGTCCAGTCGCTCTTCGAAATGTAAACGTTCATCATCTGAGTCATACTCTTCCTCTGAAGACAAACTGATTTCTTCGTCGCTCTCCAGAACCATACGAAGCGCTTCTTCAGCCGTGTAGCGTGCCATCATTCAAATGTGCAGAAAAAGTGAGTAAATTGTACGATGAAGCTTGACGTTTTATGCCATATCTCGGGGGCGTGTACAGAATTACCTGGCTCACCTCAGTTTATTTCCATATGAACAGTGCGCTAAGTGGCGGGCGGGATCACATTAGTTATAATGAAGTGCGACAGGAGAAAACGTACCTCTCTTTACATTCATATGGATTAAATAAAAAGTGATAATTTGTTTTCGATTTGAATGGTTTTTTTTAAAAAAAGACGACATTTCAAGCTTTCTAGCCATATATTTTTTAATTTTTATCAGACAAGTATTCGCTGAGATTCTAGCGGTTTTATTTACGTGTCTGTGAAGAGAGATGACAGAGACAGAGAGGACAGAGAGCGCACCCTGTCTACTTTCTTTATTTTACAAAAGCACAGCGTCTTGTTCTCATTATAACTGTATACAAAAAAAAAACTTGACCCTTTACAGATTCGAATGATATATTGATCTTATCTGTCGGTTCAAAACTGACGGAGTAATTTAAGTTTTTATTATAGTAATTTAAGTTTTATTAAATACAGATTCAGTGTGAGTTCTAGATGATTAGATTGGGGTTTGGACCCGTTATTCTCTGTCCACACAACATGCTCCTCAGCAAAGGTTAGTTTAGCCTTTTCATTATTTCTGTTAATGAGAGGTTTTGTCATTGCAGAATGGACTTTTAGTCCAAATTGTCTTAAACGTTGAGACACTGTATGACGAGACAGATCCTTACTCTGTTCAGCGCTGAACTGGCGAGCAATCCCAGCTGCAGTGTTGAACCGATTGCCCATTGAGATTCTCCGCATTAGCCTGTCCTCTCTTGCATTTGTCTTTCGTGGATGACCAGCCTTCTTGGGGGACTTGAATGAGTTTGTGACGTTGTAAAGATGTAATATTCTTGAAATCACAGATTTGGAATGGCCAACTTCTCTTGCTATGGCTGAAAGGGTCATCCCTTTGGCCTTCATCTGGACAACCTGTTGCCGGAGGGCTTCAGTCACTTTAAAACGGCTCACCATCTTGCAAAGTCAGTGGAAACTGGCAAGTTAGGCTGCCAGTTAAATAGGGTTTGTCAGATAATTGATTAAAGAAGTTAGAACCTGGTGTCAGATTAACACCAATAACTAGGAGGTATCAGAAAGTGTTCTCTAATTTTGATCAGTGTTCTTTTTAAATCTCATTGAAGTTTTTTATTTTGTGCATCAAAATATATGTAACTCATGAAATATGCTTCAAAAAATGTTCTTTTATTTGTGTTTAGATAATTTCAAATAGGACTAAGCAGTGACTTTGAAATTTAGGAAATTGTAGATTGTTCTCTAATTTTGATCTCCACTGTATTTCAAATTTGGACAATCCCTTCAGAGCACTGTGATATCCTTTCAAACAGAGATTTAAAGAGTATGGCACAACAGCGACTCTTAGGGACAGCCATTTACCTCTGCAGGTGAGTATTAGTCAGAGAGGCGACCAAGAAACCAATGCAACTCAAGGAGCTGAAGAGATCAACGTCTGAGATGCGAGAAATTGTACCGTTCTCTTCATTGCCACCTGTTCATAAAATATCTTAAATTGAAATCCTCTGTAAATCTGTAAAAAATAAATGTCCCTTCTTCCAAAAAGTTTTTATCCATCCTTCCATTCAACAATCCATCCATCCGTTCTCCAACCACTTAATCTGAAAACGGTTGCTGGTGTCCTGGAGCCGTGATTATAGTTCAGTTCTTTATAAATTCCCATAAATGTTTGACTGCTGCGTATCTTCCTATACTGTACAGCAATTGTTTATACATTTGAAAGAAAAATTGGACAATTTACTATGGCCATTAGTATCAGCCGTTATTAGACTGCCTCTTGTTCTCTCATTTAGGGAGAACATATTTTATCCAGTCAAAAATGGAATGTATATTATCTTAAATGAAAACATCAGAAATCAGTTTACTTGATCTATCATCTTGAAATTGTTCAAACGCTTAGTGTATGTGTGTGTGTGTGTGTGTGTGTGTCTGTGTGTGTGTGTGGACAGAGATTGAGAAAGAGTGTAATAGTGAGTATCCCATGCTGTATTTGCTCTCTAAATAGTGTTCCCTGTGTTGTCTCACTTAGAAACCGGGTGTCTGTGGCCTGAAATGGATCAGTACTGTGAAAAGTTAATGAAAATAAACTGACCGTGTGTACGCCACTACTATGAAGTGCATCATTTAGTACATTTATATGAACATTTATACCTACTACTGTATATATTAAATTTTGCGGATTAATGAAGCATATATAATACTGAAATGTGTTATATATAGTATGTATTGTAAATGTGTTGTCCTTTGTCGAATTTAAAACGTAGTCTTAATTTTAAGACTTTTAAACTATGTATATTATATTATTTACGGTAGAGCGTAAATTTTACAATCTCGCGATATCAGTGTTCTGTTGCTGTAGAGGAGGGAGATCCAAGGAGAGCTGCAAGTGGCAGGTAAATAAGGATTTTGAACAGTTTTGGGCACTAAGTTATTAGCGTGTATTCGTACGATTTCGGCTGTTGTTATGTAGACAATACATGTCCTTCTTGTATAGGAACGTATTTAAAATTTACACACGGATGAGTAGTTAGCAATTATATCCAATATTTGACTATGTCTGATGCGCACATTTATCAGTGAACCGTTCTTCGTAGAAAGTTGTTTTTTTTTAATAAGGTTATTTACTTTGCCAGCTTTGTATATGTAATAGGCTGGGCAGTTGAGTATGATGAAAAGAAAAAGCAGCTAGAACCATGCTATAAATGAGGGTTGTTAATGTAATTTTAAAATGACGACTTTTTGCCGCGTTTCGCTGCTCAGAAGTTTTCGATTAGCTGTTGCCAACAAATAGCAGCACAAATAAAGGTATTCAAAGTACATTCAAATTGCTTTGAAACGCGCTTACGTTAACATTTTGCGCCGTCAGAAGGAATATTTAAAGGCCTCTAACATTAACATCGAATCAGTGTTTATTTGTATACCACTTACAACAACTAGAAGTTGATCGAAGCGCTTTACATAAAATAAGAAAAGCCATAATTACCACGCAGAAAGCAAGTCTTAAAACACATGAGATACTTGTACAGTACTTTTAACTGTCCGTATATACTCAGGTGTTACTGCTGAATGTACCTATGAGAAGGCGAGTACCGAGAGGTCTTTGTGGCTCGCGGGGAGCTCCTTCATTTCTAGTGTTATTTCTAATACTGCGTAACCGTGAAAGTCAGTTACAGGTGAAAGTACAACGGAAACGTACAGTTTCACTTTCTGGCTAGTTCAGGGGTGTTTATCGCTTGAAATGGTTATCCTGATTTTTACTGTAAGGGGATTTATTATAAGCAGTTGTAGGTAAGACAGGTACACTCACAAATTAGACTTTGAGTTTCAGTAGGTGTTTTGTAACAGACAGAAATCAGAAGTGCCCACACGGGTTACACTTTCCCCCTTCAATTTTTAAGTTCCTAAGAGCAACAATTAGGCGCACCACAAGGTTTACCTACTGTGATCTTATGTTTACACTGCAATGAAATATAATTCACAAAGTTTATTTGTATGTAGTGTTTTATTTGCTATCTACATTGTCTGCATGTGTATGTGCAGAGGGAAATGCGCTGTGTTATTTTCAACACCACCTAATATTTATTTAGAATACCCTAACTCAAAGGTATGTCATCAATGGGTCAACATGAACCAGCTTAGCTTTAGTTTTGATGGTCGTAGGGAGGGGACTAGATTTTTGTTAATTGTTACTGTGGAGTTTTTAGGCAGGCTTTTGAATTTATGCTTTGTGTGAAACTTGGCCATGTGCTCTCTGCCCAGTACTAGCTGAGGTCAGTGTGAGTCCATGTGGAATCCCAGCATCCTTTTGTTTGTGGGTTGAACATGTGTGAAATGAAATGGCATGGACCTGAAGTGCGTTCATTGTCACTCTATACAGAGTCGGACACCCGTTTAGGAAGGGCTGCTTCAGGAACAACATGGACAGCGTAGAAGACGAGACTTCGATCTTTACCACGTTAAAGTCATTCAAAAGCTTCATCTCCAAACCTGAGAGCTCTCAGGTGCTGTCTGACCCCACAACGGCACAATTTGACCTCCATAGGCAATACATGCAGAGGATAGAGGTTGGTTATGGTTTTATGTAATGACTTAAATATTCTGTGTTGCATTGGACTTCGGTCTAGCATTCAGTGGTCTTTAAAGTTCATTTTTCTGTAAATGGATGTACATGTATTCATGCACACACAATGTTCCTTGGTGTTTACATTTACAGTTTGATGTTAGCTGCCATAGGACAGTTCTCAGATAGGCCTGAACTCAAAAATATTTGCTGATAAGTATTTTTTGAAAACCAAAACCTTACTAGACTGTTGTAGTGGACAGAACAGCTATGTCAGTATAAAGGTACATTTTTGATATCAGAAGTATAGTAACTGTATGAACCAGTATATAAGGTCAGAATTAGTCCAGGTTACATTTATTTCTAATTACTTGTTTCCCCATTAGCATATGTGCATAGTAACTAATTTTTTTGTGATGTTAAAGTGAAAGAGCAAATGCCATTTTTATGGTCTTTCTGAAAACGGTTATGAACGGATTACTTCGTTCCTCTTGTTTTGTGTGTTGTATATCTCCTTGCAGCTGGAGGATGCTGCTGAAAAGATCTACTCAAAGACGCACCTTCTTCAAATGGCCCAGGAGAAACAGCAGATGGAGCTGAGCCATAAACGAGCCCGCATTGAGCTGGAGAAGGTTGCTCACACGAGTGCCAGGGATTTAGAGGTGAGCAGTTCAAATTTGGAGCAGGAAGACGCACGTCCTGTGCCTTTTGTTTGCTATATATCACAGATTTCTCAGTATGAATTTGTTTCCTGTTTTGTCCTGTATGTTAATGACTGCAGGTAATGTAATGATTTAAATGTGTGCTAACGTAGTGTGTTCTCACAGGCCTTGCTGGAATTTCTTAAAGAGCTTACCTTATCATTTAGCTCCAGCTGTGCTCTGCACTCTTGAGCTTTTTAAAATACAATTAAAATAATCTTATAGTTGGACTGCTTGTGTCTTTTTCTTGTTGGGTTTTGCAATTGCATGATGGTGTTTTTGAGTCCACCTGTAACAGCATTCAGTATGTGGCATGGGTAGCGGTCTTCCTGCTGCGTCGCATCGTCATGCCTGTGTGCCATGCTAGGAGAGACGGCTTAAGCCAAAGCAGGAAGCTGTTTGCCACGCTGGTGACTTTCTGCTCATCTTATTTAGCGGGAGATGGATCGCAACCAGGAGCTGCTCAACCGCATCAGGAAACTGGAGGAAAAGGAGTCTGAGGGTGCAAAGATCCTAAATGAGCAAGAAGAAATGAACAAGACCCTCAGAAAGAGCCTTGAGGCCCAGAGCAAGAAATTGGAGGAGAAGGAGTCTATGATTTCTGAGGCTAATAAGGTAGTCGAACTTGTAGTGATGTTGGAACATTTATGTCAAGTGCTTTCAATGTTGCTAGGGGAGACTTGGAACACCTGATCTCTATACATTTCCCATTTGTTTTTCCTTAGGGTGCACTGAAAGTATTGTGAGCTGTTGGGAGCTGAAATATTTTGTTTTTGTCTTTATAAAGTCTCTCTTTAATTGGGTCTATATGTGTTTTGCTTTTGGCTCAAAGTAAGCCGGGTGAAGGAATATTAAGAAACTTGTTGCTACTACAAAAGGAAATTGTTTGTACAGTAACGCTCTGTTACGTGACCAGATCAGTTTGACGAAAGATATGACAAGTCATAAAACATTTTGTAATGTTTTATGTAATGCTGTTAAATCACGGTAGACGAGTGGCATCCTGCGAGATGAGATCCGGGAGCTCAACCACAAGTTGAAGAACCAGGAGATGCAGCTTGCCACCCAGGCCACAGACAACCTGGGCCTGCAGGAGCAGGTGGAGCTCCAGCAGAGGTAAGGCGAGCATGGCCGTTGTGCTCTCCTGACCTCCATGTTACCCTGCTTGTGCCATGGTTATTTCTTTAGAGCTGTTTTTTTTTTTTTTCTTTCTCCCCTTTCCCTGTTACACACTGCCACTTGTTATTGTAACTTATAATGCTTGGACATGTCTAGATGCTTCCCTGTCTTCAGCCTGAAGTAACACTTTATTAGTTTTTAAACAGAATGCGCTTTGGAACAGAATGTTTGCATTTGTGAGCGGTAACAGCTTTCGCATGTTTAATGCATTTGTTAAATTTTCTTTCCTGAAAGAAAATACCAGGATGTTGCTACCAAGCTGCAGTTACTCCAGGCCTCGCAGTCTTTAAACTCCGACAATGAACTCAAGATTAAGGTACACACACTTTTCAGTCTGCAGCATTTTGCTACAATATTTATACTTTTTTTTTTTTTTTTCCACGTTATAAACTTGGGTGTTATGAGTAGACAAATCATAGTTTAGTCAGTGAATGATTTCCTGAAAACATTCTACGTTTATTTCTTTGTAAGGAGTTGAATCAAACACCTTTAATTTTTAATTTATTTTTAAAATTTGGTGTATGTGTAGAATGTGTTGGCATGGAAGATGTTTAGGCACTGGGGGGCGGGGGTGAGAAATAAAAATGTGGGAAGGCTGGTATTGTATTTACGGCCAATAAAACAGAAACACTGTGTGAGGGGGAAATCTCTAGTGTTGATTGTGTTCTCTCAGTGTGGTGCCCTGAGGGAGGCAGCAGTAATAGGTAATGTAGAGAAAAAATGTATCAATGTAACCCCCCCCAAGTGTTTGGAGTCTCAAGGTAGCCAGCTTGTATCTCAGCTTGTTCTGAATTCACTGTCTATAGACACAGACACATGAGGGCCTTGGTTTTCTTAAGTCTGTTCCCTAGTTGCTGCCTGCTTCTGTTCTCCCTGGTATGCTCTGCGCTAACATGCCATAGCTTACTATTTCTCAGTTTGCCCTTGGTGTTGATCTCCCCTACTCTGTTCGGGAGTACACTTTATGGGACTAGTCCTAATTTTTCTCTCTTTTTTTACTGGTTGGCACCAAATCAAGTGTGATTTCCTGGCAAGCTTGTAGGAGAGCAGCTCACACTTACTAATCCATGGAGAGGCCTAAAATTTCCCAGTTCTCTTAGCCAGTGTCAGGGAATTTAAGTTTAATTGCAGAACATTGACTAAGTAATCATTCTGGAAAATGCAAATATGGTTGTACAAAGTATAAATTTATATCCCTGTACAAGTTCATAGTAGTTAAATTTGGGTTCTGAGGTTTAATGTAAATGATAAGTGCAGTTCAGGTACAACACAGTAAAGTAAGAAAAACTCAACCATGATGGAGGCTTTAAACACCAAATCATTGCCCTTTGTTACATGTTTGCACTGAGCATGTTAAAGATCTCGCCTATAACGCCTTTGGTTGACATCTACTGTAAATTATTATATCATGAAACGCAACAAACTACTGAAAAGCTTTGCTGCCTTGTTTCGGTTTGAGCCTGGTCTGTTCCCACACAAATCTACCTTTTAATTCAGCCATGTTTATGTCTTGTGTTGATGTTTAAACTGGGCGGATGCTCATGTCAGATGGTCATGATGGCACGTTAGCAGCAATGTATGCAGTGTTCTGAAGTGCGGTGTTCTGCGCCTCTCCTGGAAGGAGCTGGAGAGGCGCTTGGCTCTGCAGGAACAGGACTCGGTCATTGTGAGGAATATGAAGGCAGAGCTTGCGCGTGTCCCAGACATGGAGAGGGAACTGAAGCGCCTGCGTGAGGAGAACACCTATTTGAGGTGAGACGGGGATAATGGTGACTGTGTTGTGTGCCTCTGGCTGCGAAGGTTTCGGCCGACAGTATTCCTGCAGTGTTTTTATCACTTATCACAAGTTTCAGGATTAATTTCGAATGGAAACAAAGTGCAGGTGCTTATTCTGGCAGTTCCTTTGTTTAACTTTTATGTAAGAGGCTGCTGTTACCTGTGTTGCTTTGTATTTTGACAGACAAGGTGAGCATTGCAATATCTGACATTATGTAGTTAGACGATAATAATTAGAAACATGTAATACGTTCACATGATGCATGAAACATTTAACGTGGAATGTGAATGTAGTGAATCAAGTTTAGAGGCCATTTAGAAGCTTAAAGAAGCATCATCAAACCGTTTCAGTTTTCTTTTGAAGCAGATTTGTATTCACGGCATGATTCCCTCAGGGAAACCCAGGAGAACAGTAGTTTGCTGAAGGAAGAGACTGAGGGTCTGCGGAGGAAGCTGGAACGCTTGGAGAAGATCAAAGAGGACATGGTCAACCTGGAATTGGAGAAAGAGGCAAGGGACCAGTCATATGTCATGCAGACCAGATGGGGCAACCTCCCACATACCCACACAAGACAAACAAGCCTAATTAAACCACTGTTGGATTGTGCTGATATTATTTTGATATGTGATTCAGTTAAAGTTTATGGCTAGCATTGGCGTCAGACTTGTAGAGTGCTGTCTGTTCATAAGGAGGAATGTTGATTTGACTGGGACACGCATGAGCGTGGTCATGTCTAATGGCGTTGCCTAGCAGCTGTGCCAGAGTGGCTCTTTCTCCATGGAGCTGGCCATATGTGCTGACCAGTGTCATTGGTCGGGAGACGTATGCAAGGCTGCTTACAAGTCTTAATGAGCAATGACAACATGCTTCTTTCATTAAGTCTTCAGGCATGGAGCGGGGGGAACAAGTCCCCATAATCTATGCAGGTTTTTAATTAGCTCGCATTTGTGGCTCAGTGCAAAGAACTTATACTAGTAAAATGAGTTAATTATGAAAATGTAATGATCTGGGCAATCAGAATGGCAGTACTTCTTAATGAGAAGTCATTTGAAATTAGCAAATCTTTTTATAGAAGTTATTTATTCATAAATATTGGTGAGGCTTGCAGTTGGCTGGAAAGTACTATGTTTTATTGAAAGCTAAGAGGATTATGTGATTATATTGTTTATGTCCGTACCGGTCCAATCCCAAATGAGTAGCAGAAATAACTAATTTATTTCTATAAAATATGCAGTTTAAGGAAGTAAATTGTAATTTGCATATCTTTCTATAATTGTTCTGGTTTTTATCAACAAAATTAATGAATTGTTTGCTGAACCTGCATTAATAATGATTCCCACTTTTTCCACAGAAACTGGCAGCCAAACTTGAAGCCTGGGAGAATTTAAGTGAGATGACCGGACTGAACATTAGGTAAGGAAATATGATGTAAATCAGTCCTTCATATAGTTTGGAGGAATTTTTTCCAGAAACAGTCTATTAGAGCAGTTTCTCAGTGTACAGTGTTTGTTTTGCGTGTTGCACAAGTTGTTGTGTGAGACCTTACAGTAATTAGGGTTATGGGTCGACCCTCAGACTTAGTACTCAAAATTGAAACAACTCGTGGAGATGGTCTTACGTATAACACAATTTATAGGCATGATGAATTAATAAACAATGAAAAGATACAGTTGAAATGTTAAATTAGCTTTAGATTTCTTCTCCATGCTGTGAAATGTAAGGGGAGTGTTCATTGACAAAATAATTAAAAGGCAAAATTTTCCTGTATTACTAATATGACCAATTTATTATTATTATTATTATTATTATTATTATTTTACTCAGATGTAGTGCTTATATGTACTGTTCAAACAGTATCCATGTTCCTTGCGTATATATGTGGAAAGCAAATAAAAACCTGTCCTTCATTTTGATGATTGTTGTATTTTTGTGGTATTGGAAGGTACAGTAAGATACTGGATTTAAGTACGCAAGTTATTCAAGTTATTGAAATTGCTTAACTCTTAAGGACTTGCACTATATAGGCCTGCATGGTGTTTATACTGTATGAATCACCATTTCTCATTTAACTCCCACATTCAGGAAAGTTCATAACAGCACTCGCTTTCATCGGTAGAATTTTTATTGCTATTCAAATGCATGTTTTCCCTGGTTCGTCAGTGTGTCACAGCCTATTGTGTTAATTAATCTGCGTTTTGTAAATCACTGTTAGGTTTTATGTTGCTAGATAACTGAATTTTATGTAACACTGCTAGAGAATTAATTCCAGTAATTCCAATGCAAGTGCTTGCTACACATTTAAAAGTTTCTGTTGTAACTAAGTCGCACATTGCCTGCAGCTGTAATGTTTGATATCTTTGGGAAATGTATATTTAATATATTTTATATGTATATACACATACAGATCTGTACACATTATTATTGAAATTCAGTTAAAAGTAATGGGAAATCTTAGTTTCACGAAATATTATGGCTTATAAAATTGTACATTTATCACATGTATATACAATAAGATCTAATGTTTTGAATATATAATAGGGGGCACTATATCTGTAATAAAAAGATGTTCACCTGTAGCAAAGTTTATGATGTTGAAGTAAATTCATGAGATGGAATTTCCACAGCTGTAAGTTTGTCGTATAGTTACAAGGCATTGTGTGGCGGTGTTGAGGAACAGGTGTATTTTTTTAATCCATTATTGGACACTAGATGGAGCTCTTGAATTGTGTGCCACTCCATTAGATGGGATTTTATACTAATGGTACATATCCTTACTCGTGTCATACTGCATCATTACTCAGGTGCTGACTCAATCTTTGTTTGTTGTCCTCTTGTGCCCAGTAATACTTGTGTTTTTGTCCACTAGATTTTTGGCCTGACACTTTTGTTCATTCCTGTTTTTCCCCCCATGCCATGACGAGTGGGACACAAATATTTTGAGTTCTTGGTTTAACGGTTTTAGACACTGTGACAGAGCTAGAAGTAGAAAAGAACATTTGTTATGTCTTTGATCTGCTTTGCTGCTCATGTGGAAATATGCAATCATTCTCTCATTAAGGGTGTATAAAAGCGAAAGTGGATGGATAATTCAGCCATGGATGGAATGATTAATGAGAGCTTGAGAGATTTCCTAAAGCATAATATACAATGTGGGATATTGCCTTTTTAAATGGTGTGCACTTGTATTTGAATGTCGACTGTGAAATGATGGTTATTGCCAGGTAATTGAGCTTAATGGTCTGTATGCACATTATATACTGAGCATAAGATTTGGGTATCACTAAGTATATCACAATATTTGTGTAGGATTTGGGAGAGTGGGGGGAATTGGGTTTGAAACTGCATTTTTTTTTTTGTTTGCCTTACATTGCTAATACACCCTTGTAATTAAGCGTGAAGGGAATTCTGGTTCTAACGATCTTTCAACCCACATTAAAATGGTCAAGTGACTATACCTTAGAAAGAGCCCCCCTAAAGGAAATTTCTAAGTGTCTGACTTGCTGGCAAAAAAATACAAAACTATTAATTGAAATTATGTTGTGTGTTTATTTTACAGGGTTGTGTATAACTATATTGCCTAAAGAGGCGTGTGTCAGTAATTTTGTTTCTGTGAAGGAGAATAAATATTGTACTTGGTAATACACATTTTTCCCTCAAGCTCTCAAAACACAATATTAGGAGTGATTTTAGTTTAATAGGGTTAACACTGAGCACATTTTACTGCTTCTGATTAGCTTGCTATGGTACATCATGGGGTACACTTACTGTGGTATTTTGTTCAAACGGTTTCCTTAACACATGGTTAATTCAAAGAATTAGTTAGAATAATGTGGAATGTTAACAAGCAGTATGTAAATATGTGAGGAAATATTCTGTGTATTCTGTCTGCATTAAGTAATGGAATTGCGTGCCTCATGGCTAAAAATGTTTTAAATATAAGATTTGTGAGACTTGTCGTTACTGGTTTAGTTCTAGGTCTGCAAATCAGTAAATATGCAAAAAAAACATGTTTGTTGCAACTAGATTTGAATAGACTCCAGGTTTTTTTTTTTCTTTTCTTTTTCTTTTTTTTGTGGGCTCTATGTGAAATTCTGATAAAAATAACAGCTATACCATGCAGTGCAGCTTCATTGGTTGTACAGTTTAAGCTTTTTAGAAAGTACGTCTGTATAAGGTCTTTGTGTTCTCAGAAGAGGAGAAATGTGGAGAGGAATGCAGCAAACCTATAATGGCCATATCAGGACTGACGTGAGACTCCACACCAGCTGTACCTTATTGCGAAGGAGAACATGGCAGCTGTTGAGGGAGGGTGCTTCATAAATACCCAAAGGCTTGCTGAGAAGTTTCCCAAATTGGGGTTCAGTCAGGCAAGAAGTGCCTGGCATAAGGAACCTTCATTCATTTCAGTCCTTCTCCAAAAAAAGGAACTCGATAAATTGAAAATGGGGATCAACATAGTCTTTAATTTAGTCAAAGGGCTTGTCAGAGTGTGTGCGGTAGCTAGAGGGTCCCTGTTTTGAGGCAAATGGTAGATGTTAACCATCTTTGTCCAAATAAGCTTTGTGAGTCATTAGTTTGGCTCGTGCCTCATACAGGTCTGAATGAAATGGAAGAACAAGGTACTCTTAACTCGTTTTTTGTTTTTAAACCCACATTAAAGCATATGGTCAGGTAGTCATACCTTGGATTTGTATCTGGTGTTTGAAGGAAAAAAAAAAAGAGGGGTCAAAGGTAATGAGGTAGAAATGTAATTTTTGTGCTTTCTGAACACTGGAATTGTGAAAGTAATTGTGAAAGGGCTTTCTTCCCCCTATATGGCACTTTTTTGTATGTGAATGTAAATGCAGGTTTTGTCATTGCTATGCCCATAGTGATATCTCAGTGTGCTTCTCACCTGCAGACATTGCGGATATCCGCAGTAATGTTAATGTGCTTCTTACCTGCAGTTACATTAAATGCCAGGTACCAAGAACAACCTTTCACCTGTCTTTGAAGTGCTTCTGATGATCTTGAGCCCCGCATGAGGAGTTTGGCTGGGGTTTACAATTAAGACTTAACAAAACATCTAAATAAACATTTGTCAGGAGCATGGTGTTTCTGGCATGGCAAGCAAGTGTATTGAATTACCACCTTAGGTGTTGGTGATTGAGAGTATTAAAATATTTGTCATTACTAGGGATCCCATCCTTCAACTACAGTCAGCTAGACATGTCAGTCAGTCAGAGTTACATTTCTGTTATTTTTACAGCTGCAGAAATGTGGGGAAAAGTTGTGGACTCACTTTTCTCCCCATCTTGACTGAGTTATGGCTCTTGACGTAATGGAAGCATTACCCAGAAATGAACCCGAATAAATAACACTCTATGAATGTGTCTGAGGACCTGCTGAAATGTTTCCTGTTGTTCATTAAAGGGAAGTAGAGTGTATGGGGGCACTGGAGAAGCTCGCTTATTGAATTTAGGATGTCTAGATTTGTTTACTGATGATTGACTTTCCAGCATCATTAATGGATTTTGGCTACCTTATCTCTTGCTGTTCCACCCACACACACACTCACGTTTTTCTGAAGGGCTGTCTGTATCCATGTCGTCTTTAGCACTGTTGATAATGCAGTTTTAATAAGTTCAGGAATTTAATATTGAAGCTATTGTTATCATCTGTGTGTGTCATCTGCGTTGACTTTATCTGTTTAGTTTTCTCATCCCATAATGCTTATTTGCTTCAACATCTTTATCAAAATTGTCATTCACCTGACTAGTGTTTTAATATACCTTGCATCTTATGTAATATGTTAATAGATAGTAGACTTACCAGTATCTTTGGAGTCTGATTAGTCAGTACAGTGTAGTTTTATATACGATCATAGTTTAATTTTAAAGTTTTTTGAGAACTGATGGTGCTGTTGGTGTGAGTATATTTTTTACTCTTTGTGCTGTGGTAGGTTTAACTATGAGCAGGACAGAATATATGCAAAAGTTTCCTTTTAGGTGACAGTGCTCCTGACATGAGCCAGTGAGGGATTTTAGCTTCCCGTGGAGTCCTTATAACTGCAGGCCTGTTGATTTAGTATGGTAGGAGACAAGTCTCAGTGTTTCACAGTTTCAGCTTCCCAACTTTAAAATACAAAACCTATATTGTTCAAAATATTGTTGTTGCTTAATGTCAAGAAGCGTAAAACAGGTCTGAAGTTACTGAGAAAGGCCTTCAGTTTGTTGGTTGACACGTTGCATCATTTCATTAGTGTCAGAAGTTTTAGGCGAGTGCTGACTACAGCTAAGGGGTGAAAATGTAAAAATTCCTATTAAGGAATTTCTTTGAGTGAGATGAAATAATTTTTTTAACCTTCTCTTAATTGATGGATTACCTGCTTCCTTCAGAGTTGAATGAATGAGCTAATCCTGTGCTAAATGCCTGGAGGCTGGAGATTAGGAGTCACTCTCCCAGTGACTGTATAAGGATTGTGTTTGAGTGTGTCCTAATGCAGACTGACATACTGTGTTCTCAGAAATGACTGACATGTGGATTATGGAAGAAATCGGGTACCTGCAAACTTATTGCTGAGCACATGGGCACTTATTACAGCAGGATTTCTGCCCTTTTAACCTGCATAGCTCCCTTTAATTTAGGTAAATTTCTAAATGATCATAAGTACAGTAAACAAAGGCCTTGTTTTCTTTTGAACATCTCGTATTAAAGTGCTGTACCCATTCAGATTTTGCTGTGGTGAACCTGAGGGGTTTAATATAATGCAATTTAAAGATGTTGGACATGCTGACTCTGATATAGCTGTTACATAGTGAAGTCAGACAGGGTTTTTGGAATAAGTTATCTTTCTTGTACTGGGGCTGCAGTACAGGGTCTTTATTTGCATGTCCCACTGTAAGACTTTGTTTTTGGTTCTTGACTTTGCCACTGGTTTTGTTGTTCATGCTCAGCTGTCTGAATGTGACGCACAATCTGATGGTGATTGTAAGTGCAGACCATGTCAGTTCTGTCTGGAAGCACTGAAGATCACAAGCACCGCCTGTTTAGAAGACGAGCTTCACTGTAGCTGGAACACCTGTGTGTGGAATCAAGTTTGAAAGTGCTTTTTTCATACTTTGCTGTAGCTTGGGGTCATTTAGTACAGGATGTCCATGTGCCAACTTCAGAGAATTTCCTTGGCTGGAAAGGTTGTGTAGAGGACAACGCATGGAGACGGGGAGATGTATTTTGTAAGAATCTTTTTGTCGGTAGGATTTAATTGAGATGTGCCTTGGGGACAGTGTTGTGTTGAGCCTTGTGAAAGCTTGCGACAATGGGTTATGGCCGTTTGCCGTTCTGGAGTTTTTACGGTGCTGTAGGGTCATGCTTCTGCATGCTCTGAAGCGTCTTCCTGTGAGCCTGAAAATGGAGGAGAGCATAACATTACACAGTTTTATTCACGTTTCAACACTTTGGTTGCTGTGCAAGGCAGAGAAGAGTTTAGTGTTGTACCACCAAGGGTTAACCTCTGCTGGTCGTAAACCAATCCCATTCAGCAAGTGTGCGTACCCTCGGTGAGATTGGCTTTCCTGAACAGCCAATTTCACTTACTGTTTCAGTGATTACTTCATTTGTCTGAGGGTCGATGTTAATGCGTAATCGACCATAGTCAAAACTGAGTCTGCATTACATGTCGGGGCAAATACCAGTGCAGACTGAGGACATGTTTGCATTTGTGCTTTTTCATCATTGCAGTTTGAGAATTAAAAAAATAATAATTTTAACCCAAGGTGTCATTTGAAAACAGGACTGATGTGCTGTAGTACTGTGTCAGTTCTTGTATGCTTGAAAATGGAAAATGATGACACTTCTGAATATTGATTTTCAGGGGATAGTCATGTTATCCTGTGTGCTTTAGTAAAAGGTCGTTAAGCTTAGAATTTCCCGGCTGTGTCAAATTATCTTATATCGCCAGCCAGACAGAACTCAGAGTTGGGGCTTAAATATGAGTGGCATTCATTATCATATATTGCTGTATATTTTACTTTAGTACCAAGAGATAATTTAAAGTAATAAATATTTAAAGCGTGTGGTTAATTTCCGCTGGTCCCACTGACAAGCCTTTCCTTATTACTTAGTGTTTGAGTACCGCAATTTTCCATGGAGTTTTCTCTCATTTATGGATCTCTCCTTACACATTTCCCCTGTAACAGAGCTAAAGCCAGACAGCAGAGCTCCGACCTGAGGCTTGTCTGGTGACTCACTTCACTTGCATGGGTAGAAGGACAGGTGTATATTGTGCTTGTGGGGTTGATTTAACTGGGCTCGCACCTCTCAGCAGCTTCAGATCTGATTGAGTCGAGACCCTGGGACAGATGATGCTTGAGCTAATTTTCAGAGACCTCTCACTTTATTAAACTCAGCACCTGTCAAGGAGTGGTAGTGATTTGCATTCTGCTCTTTCTCTCATTAAAATCACTCCAAATAAAAGATTCTCCAGCTTCTCATGGGAATGGTTGTAAAAACAAGTAAGGACAAGGAATAGTAAATCTCATCCATATTTGTGTAGTGAAATCCCCCCTGTTGAGTAAGATTATCCTTGTATTTTTGTCTTCACGTTTTAATTGTGCTCTTTGGTGAACCAGCATTTAAATAGATGGCATTTTTGCTGTTAAATGTCCCCCGTTCTAGTTTCTGACAGGGACCACAGAGACCCGCAGGTGTGGTTTTGGTTCTGGTTCTTCAGTAGTCATTTAGTTGCCAGTGAATTTGGGCCTGATGCGCCCGGACAGCTTGTCTGCTCCTCAAAATGTCATTTAAGTAGAGCGGACAGGATTGGAGATGCCGCAAAATGCACTGTAATATGCGGCCCTCGATGCTCCCCTCTCCTTTTCATGCAGTCCCGAGTTGTGTTGGGCTCCGTTTTGGTTTCTTTCACTGCAAAGAACCTACTGTTGTCACATTTTTGCATGGTGTCTGCTTTGGAGCAAGTGAAGCTAAGCTAGGGTAAAAACGTGCCGTTAATAAGCGCCATCTTTCTTCTTTTGGTGGCCCAAGGGGAGTGTTGTTAATTAACCACCTGTTCTACACTTGTAGGAAGCCAGAAGACTTGTCACAGGAGATCATTCAGATTCAGCAGCGTGAGATCAGCCTGAAGCAGCAGAACCACACTGTCACCAGCAGGTACCATTTTTCTCCTTCTCTTTTGACACCACACATCGGAGAAGACTGAACGCCAGCAGGAGATGCTGGACTAAACAATACTGCACTTAAATTCAAGAAACAATTAATGAGTTTTTTTGGTGAATGTTTTTTTAACGCGAGTTCATGACCCTGAAGGCTTGTGGGCTTAAAATGGTATGGTCATGTATGTGTACGTACACGCACACAGTATGCATGAGTTTCTCTGTGCCTTTTTTCATATTAACATCATTTGGTGTTGCTGGGCAGTTTTCTGATTGTATGTGTATTTTTTTTTTTTTTTTTTTTTTTTTTTTTATTCCCACCAAATATTAACGTATTTTATAGTTTAATAAATTTATTAAACAATTAAATTTTTATAAATCAATAATTTTTTTTTAAAATATTTTGTTTTCATCCATTTTACAAAAAAAAAGGAAATCAGCCTTATTGCTCCTTGACATAAAACATGGCATGACCAAAAAAACCAGATTTTCATGCTGCATTTTTTTTTAAATCATCTTGTTGGTTTCTTTAATTCTAGTCATAGGCAGACTATTAATCTGGGCGTTCTGTCAAAAGGCAAAGCGGCTGGCCGAACTAGTGTGTGGACGGCCATCAGATAGTAAAATACACAATAGGTTTAAAGTGCACGTGTGCCTGTCATGTTCAACGTAAATGGTTTGTTGTGCGCTCCGGACAACAGTCTTAAAAAGTCTTTTAAATATTATTTACTTTTGTTAATGGTTTGTCCAGCCCCACTCCCTCCCCCAAAACAGTTAATGTTTTTAATCCACCTCGTAATTATTGATGGTAAACAGTAGAATTAATGGTAAATGGTAGAATTTGCAGCTAATGTAATGAGAATTTTGTTTTCAGTGGGAACCATGATTGTGTGAACATGTTAAGAAACTAAACTGATGATTGGTGGTGTATTGCTTTTGGTGTGTGTGTGTGTGTGTGTGTGTGTGTGTGTGTGTGTGTGTGTGTGCGTGTGCGTGTGCTTGCATCTTGTCCAGTGGTACCCTCCCTAACACCCTGTGGGCTATGTGATGAGCTCTAGACCCCCTGTGATTCTTAATTTAAGTGGTTTAAGACAGGCTGATGATGGCTTTAAGTGCCTTAGGGGAATATTTATAGGTAGAGTATGACATTAACATTTCAGTGAATGAGACACTTTGGCTTTTTGACCAAATTTATGCTAGCTGCCTGGGTTATAAGTAAAAATTTTGATATCTGTGATTTGTTTATATTTTTAGGGAACTATGATCATTACTGTGTTTAGTAAGTGTAACATACACTTATAAAAAAATGTTGATATACAGCTAGGTTATGGCCAACAATATCACAGTATTTTGTTGTGTATTGCTTGATCTCGATATTTATCATGTTACGTCCTAGGACGTATTCTTGTTACATGCTGGTACACCGTAACCTAAATAAAAAGATGAGATGGGGAGAAGTCACCAGTCAAGCAGGAATGGATATGAATATACTTTATATAAAGTTGTATATTCTGAGGGTGAAAACTTCGCTTCGGCTTCTGCCTTGGCTTTGCCCACCCTTTGGTATGGATGTGTCACCTGCCAGTTTACGGCTGTCTTGTAAGGAGGTCTGTCCCATAAAGGCCTCCCCAGCTTTCCCCACAGGCCCTGTTGTCTAAATGACACCTTTTTGTACAAGGTGTTCTATGACTGTCGTTTTAATCACATGTTTGGCCCAGGAAGCTGACACCGGAATCCCATAGTAGTCCACAACCACCAACAGTTCCGCCTTACAGCACATGCCGACCTTCTCCTAGGTCGGGTGCGCCGCAAATCTCACCAGATCAAAAGTAGACATAGTATCTATAACGAGTACGCTTGGACCAATCTAACCAATTTCCCTTTGATAATGTTCCAGGACGAGCCCTCACCTCTTGGGGAGAAGACGTGGGAGAAGTCACCAGTCAAGCAGGAATGGATGTGATTATACCTTATAAAGTTGCATATTCACATCTATTCCTGCTTGTCTTGGACTTGTGACTTCTCCCTGTCTCATCTTTTTATTTAGGTTATGGCGTACCGGCACGTAATATCATGATATAGAATTTGTTCAGTTTTTTTTTTTTTTTTTTCCCCCCTCAGTTTTTAAAGGTCTTAATACTACTACGGAGTAAATAAACGTTCATTGTAGCCTAAAATTGTTGCTAATGTCAAATTATATACAAACAACACAAGAAACGCTCGAAAAAACAAAAAAGCTTTCAAAAAGATAATTGCAGTCTAGATTTAAATACCATGTTACAAGTGCAGATTGGCAGTCTTTGCACTATTAGAAACAATGTGGCATGGCTGGCAGCAATAAGTATTTTGCATGCTGGATTTGTTTGTGTCTGGTTTGATGTATCATGTCCAAACCACTTCCGAACTGTAGAAGGTGTGTTCCCTCTCTTTGGTGTTAACTCATCAGCCATATTTCCACAAGTATTTTGCAGCCAGGTCTCCTGGTGGACATAGACCATCAGATCAAAATCCACAGTCTGTGACGTTTGTCTGTGATAATTACTTTAGCATTCTTTAGCAGATGTTTTAGATTTTGACATGGAGACCCATCTGCAGCCAGATGCCTCTCAGTTTTTTCTTGCAGTCAATCGATCATGCTGTGAATGCTCATATCTTAACATCTTGGCAAGGGTGAAAATTGCCATGTGCTGCATGATTGTCTGTTGGTGCTGACCTACATGATGTGTGATAGGCCATAAGCATAGTCTGCTTACGTTTAAAAGAAAACACATATTGAACATTAAACCTGTAGCTAGCTGTTGTTTTTGGAAAGACAATGTATTTTAAATATGTTATAGCACTATTTTCATATTACTATGAAAACTGCCTTTTTTGAATTGTGGCATACATTTGTTACAGAACAGATGTTTGAGTGTATAACTGCAAATATGTAGAAATGCATATTTGATTATGCTTATAGATTTTTAGAAAACTTCAGAAATTTGTTTTTCCTGCTTACTTTCGACACTTTTAAGTTTCTTTCTGACAGCTACTTGATTAGGTAAGGCATGAAGTTGGCAGATGCCCAGGCCCTGATGCTCAGTGCAGATCTGTCATGTATTTTCCTTTAGATGTGACCAATAATTATTTCATACAAAAGCATATGCTCTGTGCTCAATTGGCAAGTAACCGTTTCACTTTTGGTCTAAGCAGACACCAACATTATAAAACGTAAGCAAATAATGAAAAAAATGCTTTTTATTTTAAATATATAATAGTTATAATACACTTTCTAAAATTGCCAGTCTTTAATTTAGATTACTGTGATTACTGACTTTTGTGCAACATCTAGGTTACTATAGGATTCTAGTTAATGTTTTAAAGGTGAAGAAATTTTAAGTAATGGCTGACTCAGTAATTTGGTCTTCAAAGGCAGGTGACTAAATTACAAGACCCAATAGCTTGTCATGAAAAAGTGTCCCTTAAAACGAAGAATGAACACAGAAAAACAGCAGTTCCAGAATAATAGAAAGTAGTTGACATTTAGGAAATAGAAATTATGGCCAATCCTGTACTTATTTATGGCCAAATAGCCATGCAGTCTTTGTTCTCTATGAAGAATTGCTGTGTTCTTTTACTAACGTTGTTTTTTAAGTGGTTATTTTTTTAATAAGGGTTTGCCTAGATATATCATTCTGTTCGCTGTACTGCATGGAGCACTTTAAAGACTTAAACACTTCTAGGAAAATTTATAGACAAATGAATCCATCTTGTCCTTTAAACGCAGCTAAAGTTGCCTTTTCGGTTCCATTTATCTTGGGTTTTTATGGCCTCATTCATCCAGTGAAGGTCACAAACTAAACATGTTGAACCTCAAGGTTTAACATGAGAAATTGTGGGAATTCTGCAGCTGCGAGTGTGTTAACGTCTCACCCGGCCTATGAGATAAATGCAGTAAAAATGAAGGCACGTCTAGGAGATTAACTCGCTGGTTAGTGGGACTGCCCGAGATTGGACTGCAGAGTGGTCATCGCCGGCAGTGCAGCTGGCTACACACAGCAGCACTTAACTTCAGAGCTGGGAGAATCAAGGTTAACATATGAAGTAAGGAGAAAAGAAAAGGTGGGAAAGGCAGGCGAGGGAAGTGTTTCCCTTCAGCAGCTGAGCTGGTGATGGCGTGGGCACGCAAGTGAATGTGCCAGGCCAGATCTCAGGGTGGTGCTTATGTGTCTGAGCAGCTGAGCTCATGAGGAGATGAAGGCTCCTTGTTGGCATGCGTGGGACTGGGAAGTGAGGCGTTCGGCCAAGTGGAAACATCAGTGGAGTTTGGGGGATGTGGGAGGTGCGGCTCGTTTCTGTTTAAGGCTCCCTCCGGTTCCTCTGGGTCTGCTGTCTTTTTAGAGGCTGTAGCTGCAGCTGGTCAAATGTTAGTGTGAACCCTCCCACCTGTCAGCTACTTGAATTGTGAGCGATCTTCTTATCCCAGTGTGACTCCGTCCATGGTAGCGTGTGCACTGGCCGACTCTGGGGTTTGTCTGTGCTCTCAGAGGACCTTGAGCACAGCACTTTTTATTTGAGATAATTTATTGCACTTAATTGGTCGAGTTAGTAATTGTGTTTGTGCCAGTGCATTTTGACCTGTAACATATGGCATGTCCACAGTCACATGCTCTAATTTTTCCAGCTTTCAGGCATAACTCAAAAAGTTCTGTGTTTTTGATGTTGAAGAAATGTAAGTAATCCAGAAATCTGAAAAGGTGGAGAATAATTTGAAAATAAAAAAACAAAAAAAAAAAAAAACAAAAAGACCATGGCTGTAAAAGGTTTGCTTTAAAGGCCCCTAAGTTAGATCCATTTTCCTCGTGTGTGTGTGTGCACGTGCGCGTGCACTGCCGGCTGGACTGTGAGGCCGTCGCCAGCACTGCGGGGGCGCATGAAGAAAGCAGCCAAGGTCACAGCTGAAAAGGCATGCATGTACTGCTTCATGCTGAGGCAAAGTGGCGCTCTGGATATAAAAAAAAAAAAAAAAACATAAAAATAAGAGAGGGGGGTGAAAAAAAAAAAAAAAAAAAACCTTCCACGGAGCACTGATATTAAATTACAGGCCTTTGATTACCCCCTCATTATGTCCGCAGCTTCTCTTCGAAACTGACGTCAGGCCAATAGTTGTCTCCTCGGTTGCAGAAGCTGCAGCCAGGACAGCAGAGATGGATTTTAAGCTTCACGGCTAGAATAAGTGTGACATGTTTCTGCTGTAATCTAGCACATGAGCAGGTATCAGAAAGTTAATCTTTTATTAACCCAGGTAATACTGCTGCCTGTACTGCGCATGTATGTAAAGCTGCTCCTGTTTTGAGTCCTCCTCATTCCTCTACACCTTCACTTTATTTGGCATGGGTCATGGTGCCCTCTTCTGTTCATGTCCCCCCCTTTTTCTTTTTTATTCACCTATAAAGTTAACAGTTTATACGAGCCAATGAAAACTAACAGTGACAGTAAAACAGTTTTACAGCTGCATTACACAATAGTTTGCACAGTTCTAATTAAATATTAACAAACCTCATTTTTCCAGTGCATTCTGTAGCTACATGAAATATGATGGTTCTCAGCTAATTGCGATGTATTTATTTATTGGGAAGGGTTTTTATGCCTGTTCCTTGTATGAGACTACTGACGTGTTGTGTGAATATTGATGGGAGGTCTCCCAGCTTGTAAAGAGCGACGGGGCATTTGGTGCGTCTGTCTGCTGAGCAGTCTACACTGCACCCTGACATCATCGCCAGCAGCAGCTTTCGCGGTTTGAATGCCGTGACTTCCAGCGGAAGGGCCATGTGTTTCACCTGCCACATCAGACCGCTTGGTGACAGCTGGCTCCCGTTTGCCTGCTGAGAGTGAGGTGGCTGATCAGCCAGCTGCAAAACTGGAGAAGGGAGGAGCACAGGGAGTCACAGCGTTCCAGCGTTTCACTTCGCGCTTGTCCTGCATCGCTTGCTGTGATTTTAATATGCGAGTTCATCCTGCCCACTGTATATTGTTATGATTATTTCGGTAACTTTACATTTGAGTGGCCTGATACCCCCTATGCTTCATGCTGCCTGCTCTGTGGTACCCATCCATACCTACCACATCCTCACCAAACTCCTGTTCATACTGTCTGCTTTATAGTGTTCCCCCATGCCTACCACATCTTTACTACACCATTCTGTCTGTTTTTTGGTGAACCCCATGGCTACCACATCTTCATCCCACTCATGTTCAGGCTGTCTGCTCTGTGGTACCCCCCCCCCTTTATTATAGGATAGGTAATTGCCATTATTGGGTTTTTCTTGCAAAACATGTCCTGGTGTCTAGAGGAAAATGGGGAACATTTTTACAAAGTACTTGTGTTAGTTACATGCTATGTGTTATTGCATCGAACTATAACTTGTAAATGTACACAAACACATCTGTGTGTCTTATAATTTTGTTTCCCTGTCATTTGCTCTGTCTCTGGAACACTCTATGTCCAGGAGTGAGTAAAGGAGGCTGTGCCAAGCAAGGGTGTTAGAGGAGTGCTCACTGTTCTGTTCAACTATTTGTAAAGGATTATGCTTCATGTGTGGAAATACTGAAGTGAAATG
>JABJVR010000077.1:9539778-9568998 GCA_025773905.1 Chitala chitala
GTCCAAAATGAGCTCACAGCCTCTTAAGATATTTCTCTTGTAATGAATTTTACTTTTTAAACTGTATGGCTTACCCTGCCTCACGCAAATGAGCCAAAACATGATGACCATTCACAGGTGAAGCAAATAACATTGAGTTTCCCCTAACAATGGTGCACGTGAAGGTCTGGGATAAATTATATGGTAGTTTTTGTAGCTGATGTGTGTGACAATGGTCAGATTGTTATGGGTCGGAACAGCTCCAAAACAAGAAGGCTATTAAAAGAATTTCTGAAAGAAATATCCCGTCTACCTCTCCTCTTGTACTTTGCAGGTGCCATGGAGCCTAACACAGGCAACTTAAGACGTACGGCACAGTACACCCTGGAAAAGGTGCCAACCCATCACAGGGCAAATATGCACATGCCAAAGAAAATCTGAAGTTCCCAGTTCACCTAACTCATACCTTTGGATTGTGGGAGGAAAGCCTTGAGCCCAGAGGAAGCCCTTGCAAGCACAGGGAGAACATTCTAACTCCACACACAGTGTGGAGCTCGATTCGTACTCACCACCCTGGAGACTGGAAGCAGTAGTGCTGAACACTGATTTTACCTTACTGCCCCCATTTAATTTTAATTTAATATTAAAATATTTTATGAATCAGATATTGCGTAATGTCTACTTCTATATTTTAAGTGGAATTCTGCCTTTAAGCCTGGGGAACCCATGACAAAAACTACAGATTCGACAAGTCTTTGTATTTACAGTAGTGTTAGATTATCTTATGACTATTAAACTGAAAAGTTTCATTCAAAACAGTTTGCAGAGCTTACACCAATCACATTCATGTATTAACATGTCTGTAACATTGGGCATAAGTAATATCAAAGCCAGGGTTAAACTAAATGGCTTTAGAAGTACTATGTCTCAAAGATTGTTACACATATGGTATTTGGGGTTCTACAGGGTTAATGTTGATGGATGTTAAGCAATATTTTCTTACGTTACTCTTCATTTCAAGTTGTCTAGCAGCACAGAACTGTGTGAAAGGGAACAATATGCTGTTCATATCCTGTGTGCACTTCAAATTCAAATTAGATTTCCCTTTCTGCTGTAGAGCTCTTGCATCCATGTGCTAATTCAGAAAAAGTACACCATGCAAGGAAAGAAGTGTTTGACAGGTATGGATTCTTAAATCTGGAAAAACCTGTCATTACCTTTACACACTCCTTTTTGTCATGTTTTACTGTCCTAAAAGACACAGATAAAGGAATGAACTTTAGTGACACGTTTTTATTGTTACATTTGTTTCAGAGTAAAGCTTTATAAGTGAGTGAAATTGCTGAAAACTGCAATTTTATTTTTTAGGATTTTAACTGGGATGTTAGAGAATTTGTGTAGGTGACCGATATTCTTGGCCACTGTATGAGATTTCACAGCAGACTGTGTGAAATAACACTCCAGCCTTTGTGACTGCAGCATTATGGGCAGCACTTAGAGCCAGAACAGCATGTTGGTGAAACATGAATGATTTTTGAGGAGTTTGGTTTATAACCTCATTGTCCACACAGTATACTATAGGGGTGTCCAATCATGGTCCTGGGGGGCCGCAGTGGGTGCAGGTTTTTGTCTCAGCCAACTTCTGCCGTTAATTGAACTTTAATGTCGATTTACCATTATTGACCTTTTTTGTATAATTGTAATATATAATTGTGTCAATCCAGGAAGTCTAAACAACTTTTATTCATTTTTTAAAAGTACGATGAGGACTTGCTGATGTTGCTTCTTAGCATTTTTAACAATTATGATATCCTTTAATCAATTTTTGTTAATTCATTCTCCAAACTGCTTATTCTGTTAAGGGTTGCAGGAAGCCTAGAGCCTAAACCAGGAGACACTGAGGGCAAGGGTCCCAACCCACTGCAGGGCACACACACTATGGGCAATTTGGAGATACCAATCAACCTAACCTGCATGTCTTTGGACTGTGGGAGGAAACTGGAAAACCCACCAACCACAGGGAGAACAAACTCCACACACAGTCAAGGCAGGAGTCAAACCCCAGGCTTGGAGGTGCAAGGCGACAGTGCTAACCGCCACACCACTGTGCTGCCTTATTTTTGTTAGTGATCACTTAAATTCTTAAACCACTGCTGATTAAACATTTTGTCATTGGCATCTGTTTCTGCTGTTCATTTATTATTAATATCATACATTACAATTTAAATGCAATTAATTATTCCTGGTTTGAATAAAACACTACGCTAAATTATCCAGACAATACTACTATCTACTCTGATTCTGCAGTTAGAGCGACGTTGTAATGTGTAATTTATATATTTGTTACAGATCTGAAAGCACAAGAGACTGAACACACGTTGGCCATAAATTGAAAATATAGTATGAAAACTCTTAAAGTATTATAGCAAAAAACCGGTAGCCCACAAATTGTAAATAGAGATACATATGCTATGGTTTTATTTTAATATGTGCAGTACTTGCTGCATGTATAACAAAGGCAACATTTGTGAATTTACAAAAAAAAAAAAAGATACTGGTTTGCTTTAATAATTAAATTGAAATTTTTAATTATATTTTTTATTTGAATCTTCGAGTTTTATTATTTACTACAAATTACTATAATTTAGGAGGGAGACCACTGGTTGAAAGATAAATCAGTCAAAAAGGTTTTGAGCAGATTTTTTTTTTATTTTATTAGCAAATAGACAGCATTCAGGTGAATATATTTGAGTTAGTCATTACATCCTCTATATACTATTGGACCCATGCTGTACTGTAATAAATGTAAATAATGCCACATTTGAATGAATGTATAAATTAAGCCTGTAATGAGAAAGTTTTCAGATTGTGGATTGTAGTTTTCTAAGGCCGGTGACAGGGGTGGCAGGTGTTATGTTCATGGGATAGGGAAGAGTCAGGCTGAGGCACAGACAGCAGTATCAGAGCATCACTGACCAGAGCTGGAAAACATCACTGGCTGCACAATTTCAGTTATCCTGTTTTCTGAGGTAATAAACATGCAGTGAAATCTAAATAGATTGCAGAGACTCTATGTGTAGAGCTGGGATCCACCACCAGTGTGCACCTTCATTGATGTTCCTAGTTGATGCTTGGAGACACATTCATCCTGCAGGGGTTGATGAGTGTGATGGGATTAGTCAAGATGGCATTTAAATACAAAATGTTGAGCTCCCGATTGCTACTCATTCACAAGCATACAAGCACCTGTCAAAAGATAGCTCACCAATTAAGAACACCTGTGAGAAGCTTTGAGGGGTGATTGAAGGATGTTGATAAGACCAGGCCTGCCATGGCATGGAAATACCAAAATGGTATGATGCCAGAAATGTTGTACCTATTGCTCCCATGTGAATATCTTGTCCTGGAGCAGTTGTATAAGGTGATAAGGTCTGCTGAGGGCCTTTGACAGCACTACCCCCTACGTACACATACAAATTTACACTGTCGTTCCAGTCAGAAGCGACAAACACAGTCACCATGTTGGAGATTATGATACCATGGGAGAAACATATGAAGGAGGCCTTTAAACAGATGAGAGGGTGGTATGAAGTTATGACTGCTGCAGACAAAGCTAGAGTGGAACGTATATATGCCTTTGGAGGTATGGCAGAGAGACCTTTGAGGACAGCCTCTCTGTTGTGCCTATATAACAGTAGTTGTCAAGGGAGAAAGAATGGAGAGATGTCCATGTCTGGAAAGTCCCCAGATGGTTCTGGATCAAAAGATCTGATCTGTGGGGGATGGCAGCTAGGGCCTACACCTGGTCGACCTAACCTGGGTCAACCTGCAGAAACATCCTCTGAGCCCAGATAATTTCTTTTGATGATCTTCTCTTCCACGCATTAGTAGATGTATCACATGTAAATAAATATTGTAAATTGGGTGGAGTGAGTAGAACAAAACCACAGACAGTAAGGATAGGAAAAAAACTGGGCATCTGAAAACAATGACAATATACACAAAGTAACTCAAATCGCAACAGAATACGGGCAATGTTCCACTTAGAATCAGAGGGTATACGTAGAATTTAGGTAATTCTGATCTTGACCACAGGAGGTGATATTTCATTGTGTACATGGTATTCTGAAATGTATCTGTGTTATATGTCGGTTACAAATCTTTGTCTATTACAAATAAAAGCTGCAGTTATGTTAACAGTTGGCATACAATAATGAACTTTTTTATTTTTAGTAAAACTCTATTTAAATTACGTTTTGCACCATTGTGAAAATTGCCTTGATCTGCCCTTTTGTGACAAAATAGCAACATTCATTGTTCTGTCAGTCTTTTAGAAGTAATTGGAAACAGTTTACATGTGAATTTAACATGGTGTTCCATTTTGTAATAGGTGCCTAGTTATTAAATCTCAATAATTCATTATATTGGTTAAGTTGTTTAAGACCCGTTTTCTTACCACATTTATCTTGGTGGCCCACATTATCCCCATATTATGTGATTTTGATAACACTTCCAAAAATGATATGCATTTGCATTTATCTTTTTTTTTTTTTTTTGAAGGCCACCTGTTTGACTATGTTTGGCATGCTGTACACCTGAGAGATCTGTGACGTTCAGGAGAAGATGTATGTAGGTCAAGGCAGTTTGGTGCTATCAGTGCAATGCACACTATCAGGGCAGCTGACTCATTCAGTAGTTCTGCTGCATTGACCCTATAGGAAGAGTTACATTTTTGAGCACTCTGTGAAGCAGAATGGCATTTTTAATATGTGCAATTTACTACATATATGTACAATTTTAGTAAAAAATTATAAAATCAGTTACCATACTTACTTTTCCAAAACTAATTACTAAGCCCTTTAAAATTAAGCACATATTGTAGTACAAATCGATATCAATCTCTGACTTAAGCTAAATGACTTATCCCTTAGGTTAAATAATTATAGCTTCATTAATAAGGTATTCAGTCAATAAAAATCGCAGACCTACACCAGACAACACTGCTGATACCGTAGCAAGATATCAGCAAGTGTGCTGTCAGAAGCTCAAATCCAAAAACCTGTTGGCAAGTGGCATTAATGTTAGCTGTTGAGCCCCTGTTCCAGCCTCAGCATAATAATGTGCTCATGGTCACATATTTAAACTATGTTATTTAGACTGAAATGTTTGGTATGGGCCCTGCGGTGGGGTGGCGCCCCACCCTGGGTGTCCCCCGCCCTGGGTGTCCCCTGCCCTGCGCCCTATGTGTTCTGGGAGGGGCTCCAGGCTTCCCCGCGACCCTCACCAGGAATAAGCGGTATAGAAGATGACTGACTGACTGTTTGGTATGGGTTATTTACTGTGGGTCATGAAACTTTTAAGAATTATTTTCAAACAATATTATATTTAATAATTATTATTTATTATATTTAATATCTGTATGTTTGTCTTAAAGATTGATTTAATTACCTTACTGCTGAGTTACACTGTCTGTGATAATTTGAACTAATAAGGGCCATTTTTATCTTTTTAAATTGGTTAGTTAATTTTGCTTTGGTGGTCTTATTGAAAGTATTCTCCTAAAGTTTTCAAAAAGTTGAATGCCCTTCCTTATCCTTGACAACTAGTTCAATCCGAGCCGTTCTTTTAGACACTGATTCCCTGTTGGCTCCTATGAACTCTATGCACGGTGTTGTCTTTTCGCACGTGTCCGTCTGTCTATTAGCCATGCAATGGGAATGGCACCTTGACTAATTAAAGTGTTTTTAAATTGTTCATACTCGATCTGTGCCATGGCCTCCTCAACTCATTGAAATAGATTTGAGGAATTGTATAATTAGTGCAGTAAGGAGGACTATGAGGTGCTAACACTGTCACCTCTATGTTAATGTGGATAAGTGGCTGATGGGTCCACAGTGTGTGTGTGTGTGTGTGTTGTTTTTTATACTGGGCTGAATTGAATGCGATTTTATCCAGAGAAATTTTAAGAAACACATTAAATATGTGGTTTTCAGTATTTGAGAAATAAATTCAACATTATTGTCACATCAAAAGAAAAATAAACATGAATTTACCTTCTGTTTAGCCATGACATAACCATTGTCTTGCAAAGCACCTTTTCTGACAATAGACTTTTACACATTTCCCATTTTCATGAAGTTTTAAGTGTTGCATTTGTTGTTAACAAATTATGATAATTATACGTGTGAACGTAATCGTGAACACGTGTTGTGGGACATTAAACATTGTACATGAAGCATGACTAACAGACAAAAAATGTCCTTGTTGAAAAGCACAAGAAAGTGTGACAAGCCAGTGTTCACAGATAAACTTACATCTGGTCTAAAACAGACTTAAGTTTTCCTCGCTAGAATTTGTCAGATTGGTTGGTCTGGTGGCTCTGTAATTTTAAGGAAGTCACATTCAATATCACAGTACTGCGGTAATTATATCCCTTCACACCCTGGATTGTTGCATAAATACAACTACAGTATTATTGATTTTACAGAAGGCTGCTGTCAATGTTTAAATTTTACAGCCTCTACTTTATAATTCATTCATAGTACTGGAACCCCCGAAGAACCGTAAGTGTGCAGTGATACCTATCTCTGAAATGTTCGCAGCATGTAAAATACTTCACCGTTCAGGCTGGGCTTGGCAGTGTTGTAACACACGTGACTTTCCAGACAGCCGTCGGTTAAAGATGATGGCTTTTAGTCTTTAAGTTGAAGTGGATTCTGTATAAATCAAAGCACAGGGAGAAAAAAAAATAGACAAATGATGGAGAATATGCTAACTCAAGAGTCTGGTATACCTGTGTCTCCAATATTGTGTGTGTGTGTGAGAGAGAGTTGAGTGGGTGGTAATGATACCAAAGTGTGTATAGTTTATCAGATAGTTGTGTCATCGGGGATTTCAAAGAGCTGTGCCTTTATCATTGTGCCTTATATTTTATTTTTTATGTGGCCAGACTGGCCTGTATGGGCAGTTTCAGCACTGCACATTCAGGTTACCTCTGTATTAGAAAGAAAGGTCATCTTGTCCTTGAGGGAAAAGAACACACACCTTGATAAAACATACAGTTTCCTCAATATCTTGCTCTATTTCTGAAAACGACCTTGCATGTGGCCTCACTAACCCAAAAGGAAGAGAAGTTGTGAAGAAACTTAATCATTTAAAAAACCTACCATTATTTTTATATGTAGCATTTTGTTATTTTATCTGTATATGAAGTGCATTAATGGCAGCATGGTGGCATGGTGGTTAGCACTGTCGCCGCACACCTCCAGGCCTGGGGTTTGATTTCTCCCTTGGGTCTGGGTGTGTGGAGTTTGCATGTTCTCCCTGTGGTTGGTCGGTTTTCTCTGGGTTCTCCGGTTTCCTCCCACAGTCCAAAGACATGCAGGTTAAGTCGATTGGTGTGACCAAATTGCCCGTAGTGTGTGTGTGTGTGTGCTCATGCCCTGCGCCCTATGTCTCCTGGGATGGGCTCCAGGCTTCCCTGCGACCCTTAACAGGATGAAGCGGTATAGAAGATGACTGACTAATTGAATTGCATTAAGGCAACAATATTTGTCCATGTCTTTACCATAATTTTTAATACAATGTGGAGAATAACTCTTTGGCTCTACCATTGTGTATAACACACATGTTTCTGTTTTACTGACAGAAACATTTTTTTGTTTTTCTTTTTACAGAAAAATGAAATGCATGTATATTTTTGACACTGTATGACAGAGTGAACATTAAAGGAAGTTTAAAGTAGCTAAGTGCAACATTATATTTTATAATGGTACACTGTGACCATATATTGCAGCAGTTCTATTTTTTTAAATCAATATTCAGTATAATTTTCTTCATCAATCATCTGAAGGGTTCTGTCTATAGTAAACCCAATTTTACCAAATAATATTAATAAGATCAGAGACTGGGAGATGCTGCTACAGATCTTGTGATTTTTTGTGTGCAATTACTTATTTATTTGTCTTGGGTACCACATCTTAAGCCTGGCGTGAGCAGGTACAGTCCCCCAAGGCTACTGTGTGCTGGTTTCACTCTGCTTCAGGGCTTAATTGCTTTTTCAATTGATTATTTGCATAACAAGTCACCAGTCTCAGTTTTCTGATGTTAATCAGGCATTAATTAAAATTTGTTCTAAATCCCAGAGGGCCATACATGTCCTGAGCTACATAACTTATAATGGCTCAGAAAAGGTTTTAAGGGTGGGATCCTAAACTTAAACGAGCTGTTAGAAGAAGAAGGTGAAGGTCTTGTCAAGATGCTTATCGAAATGTAAAACTTAATAATGATCTTTGCTTGAAGTCGTTTACTGGAATCTACAAACTTGTCTTGGTGGGAGGCTTAGTTTGAACGGGCATGACATGACTGGTGGGAAGTGTAAACAAAGCCAAAAAAATTAGATGAGTTATTGAATGTCTCCAGATGTGAAATAGACCAAATCAATAAATAGTATGCATTGTACTACCAAGGCAAAAGTACAGAATTACATGTCCTCCATCTAACTCCTTACGTGGCATGTCAAATTCTGGAGATTTTTGCACTTCAGTAAAATATTTATTATTCAGTGTAAACATAGGTTGTTAAACTCCTTTGAATAGCATGTTTTAAAAACATGTTTAAAAACAGAGAAGGAGCACACAGACTGGTACTCTATTTTCTTCTATTAAGTACTGAGAAATTTAAGAATTGTTTTGGTCAGGTCCTTGAATACTTCAATGATCATTTTCTTGTCTGAACTCTGTTTTCTCCTTTGGATGTACAGACAGCACCTAGGAGTCCTACAATCAGAACTTTTTCATGAGGGCAAAGGGAGTCTCGTGTCAAATACTATTGTGCTGTCAGCTGAACACTTAAGGATTGTTCATCTTAACAACATAGTAATTACATTAATTTTAAATCTGAAGAGAGATATAATTGTATCACAAAAGCACTGAATTGTCCAGAAAAAGATACATATCTGTGAGAAGCTCAGAACTCAAAACTGCTCTAATTATATAATGATTTATAAATGTATTGTACAGTACGTGTGTGTTACTCATCTCCGGACTGATGTGTGGTTTACATATCCATGGTGATACATATCCATGGTGATACATATCCATGGCGATAAGTCCATGTACATAAATGTTTCAGACAGTTCAGTGCCTAAAAAGGCTGCTGAGAAAAATGTACAAGGGCCAGCTGCGTTACTTACCCCTGCAGCCCACCAGCTCCCTGTAATCTGGGTGTGAAGAGGTCTCCTGGAAACAGGGAAACACTGACAGGACTATTAATTTCTGTCAGTCTCAACCAGGGCAATATAATGACTCACCAGTTTTGTCAGGCTCCGGATGAATACACTGGTCCTAAAGCAGCCAGAGTTAAGGCTGAAGTCTGATGGGTACTTTATGTAATGCTTTTGTTTTGAGTCAATGTGCAGGTTTTCTGTGTGGAAGCAAAATGTGTCTGTCTTAGACACATATTAAATGTATTCACATCTGCCCCAGACAATAGTTTTTAGTTTTGTAGAGTACATTACTGAATTCACAGTTCTCAAAATTCTTAAATTCGTATTCTTAAAAATATGGTTTGCAAAATAAAGTCTGGGTTGTATTTGGAACATTTGCAGTCAAGGACAAATTGCATTCGTATGGGAATATGAGGTTTTAAAGCTCTGCATAAGCTCAGTGGTGGACAATTAGGCGTTTTAGAAACCTGTTCTAAATGCACAGACCTGTGTTTGCCGATTATCCTTTGATCCCTTATAAGAGTAAAAAAGACAGAAGAGAAAGCTGATGAAATTTGCTGAAAGAGCCTCAGATTTCTTTTTCATGAATACTTAAAGTTCATCAAGACATTACTTAGACATTACTTATTCTTATAGTCAGAATGATCAATCCAGAATGCACAACTGCCACAGTGGTGGAATATTTATATTTTATCGGTAACTTCTTCAGCGGTGTCAATTTAATAAAGTATTGCTTTTAAGAGTAACATTGAGAAACATTTCCTCAGAAAATATCTGGTTCATAGCACACTTAAAAACGGCAATGCTTTTTCATTTAAAATCCATGCAATGCAAAAAACAGAAATACTTTAATACTCCACAGCTTGAATTGGGACCTGTAAATATGGTTATATAGATGTTCGATAGGCTTTTGATTTTTTTTTTATATTTTCAAACATCACACTGTCGTTTTTCAAAGAACTCATCTTTTGATGTATAGTGGATATCTTAAAATAACTGTCACAGATAAACTATAAAACTGAAGGAATGTTTTCTGAGTGGCTTTCAATGTTTGCCTCATGTGTCAACTAATTGTCATCACCTTTATTGATTATTAAAACACACTTGAAGTTAAACTTTGCTATACAGTAGTACTATCTCTAATCAGCAGTTTTCTAATGTCACACTCAGCACTGAAATAGCCTGAGCCAACACTGGGATCCCCTGAATTCCTGGTTAACACTGGCCCTCATGTGATGCCCTTAGATTTTGTAAAGAAAAAAAAACCATAGGAAAAGAAATGAGTTGCATAACATCCAACTCTCAGTACGCAGTCAGAATGGAAACTTCATTTTCCTTTTCAATGGAGTTTGTTTTACGAAGATGACCATTGATTCTAGAATACTTATAAAACTACATTTCTGAAATATTTTTGAAGGTTCCATGCTTTCACTAACATATTGACATTTAACTGTTTCTATTTTATTAATGTGTTTCTTAATATTTCAAGTACAACAGTTTGTGTCTTAAATAAAGGCAAACCATAATGTGAAGCATTTCCTAAAAAACAGCTATAACTCAAGAGCAGTTTGTGCTTTTGTGGACACACTACACCATCTCCACATTTAGTGACTGGCCAACTCTCAGATGTAGGCCATGGAAACATACAACAACAATATACATTTTCATGAAATTTGATGCAATGGATAAAACTAAAAATGTCATGAGATGATAATTAAACAACAATTAAAGATTTTTTTTCTGAGGATCTTTCCACTGGTTAAAGTGCAGTCATGCACAAGCCATAATTTTCCAGATGACTCCAACTTGATGGAGGAGAAGCCCCTGATATTCATGCATACCATCATCTTTAAGTTTGGCCCACCATCATCTTTACGTTTCGCACACCATCATCTTTACGTTTCGCACACCATCATCTTTACATTTGGCCCACCATCATCTTTAAGTTTGGCCCACCATCATCTTTAAGTTTGGCACAAAATCATCTTTACGTTAGGCCCGCTATCAAATTTAAATCTGGCCCGCCATCATCTTTAAGTTTGGCTCACTGTCATCTTTATATTTGGCCCACCGTCATCTTTAAATTAAATTTTTCTCAGGCACTCCTCCACAGATGTCCGTTGAGTAAAACTTTTTCAGCTGTTACATGCCAGCCATGCATCTGCATCGTCCATTAATAAGATGGCACAAATATTTGCTGGTAATGATCATAAGAGACAAAAGACAAGAGCATTACTGTTCATTAATGCAATACTAGCACCAACCACCCATACAAACCACACTCATTTCCTCACTTCATTAATTTGTGTTCCATTTGCACGGTGACATAAAGCCAATATGGTTCTTTCCTCTTGACAGAAGGGCTCTCTCCTTCATTTCTTGTCCTGCAGTTGTACTGCTTATTCCAGTTGCACTGTCAGATCACTCCCCCTATGGTTCTCCGTTTTTCATTCTTCAGTTTTTGACCCAACAACAGTGACATGTGGGTTAGAGGGTTATGGTGTATGTTGTCAGGATCGATGATGTCTCCTGCAGCTGTACTCATTTCAGACATTAAAAACATTTTATTTATTAAACACGGCAGAGGGTAACATGCTGCAATATGCTAATGTAATTTTGGTCATGTTGGACATTCAGTATTTAACACAGTAACACATTTATATGTGGTGTACCTAAGATGATCTCCAGGAACAAAATTGTTTCATGTGTACAAAAATAGGTAAAATTCACTCTTGGTTAAAAGACTGTTGACATATCAGTTATTTCCTTTCATTAGATTGAGAGGTAAAGATTTTTTCTTTCCCCCACAAAAAGCCATCATGTGCTATGATAGAAGCAATGTGAAACAAACACACACACACACACACACACACACACACACACACACACACACACACACACACACACACAAAAAGACATATGTTTTCTCTTTGACCCTACATGCTTCAAAAGGGTGTGCTGGCACCTCATAGTGGGATAAACTATAGTTTCTGTATTTTTTAAATGGAAATGGAAATGCAAAACAATAGAGGGAATACATATGATTCTACACAAATGTTCAGCATTTCACAGAAATGAAACTGTGGCTTCCTGTAGTGTATATGGCTAAGGTCTCTGGGGGTTATGACTGGAACTGTCAGCAATACAGCCAAGTAACATTCTTTGTTCCTCTGCTGCCTTTCTCCATGTTCCTGCTCCTCAGTCACAATCGCAGGGTTGGTGATGATTGGTGAGGGGTGACAGTGGTGGTCAGGGTGGTCTCTACATGGCACTGAATAGGCCAGCAGTAGCCCACCATGAAATTCTGCTCAGCCATTCTGCAAAACCATTACTGCTAAATTTTCCATACAGCTTTGTGGAGCTGTTAATACGATAAACCAGCTTGGCACAGATTTCCTGTCAGTGTTTTCAGCCTGCTTATCACCAACTGTAAAGCTGGAAAATAGAAAGTGAAAAAAATGCAAGTTAATGCACAATAAATCTGGCTGAGATTTATTTAAGCTAGGGGCAATGTTTGTTTTGTTTTGATGTGTGACTATTTTATGTGTTAATGTGCCAACATTAACCACTTAAATACTGCTTATAATGTAGGCAGTATATTAATGTACAGCATGGTGTTATAATGCAAATGCCTACGTAATTGAAACAATACAATGATGTTGATGCAATGTTTGAATATCACAGCATAAAGTGGTGTTTATAGTTATATGGTCAGTTGCAAAACAAATTTGTCAATGAATGAATGATATTAAAACTATTCTGGCTTAAATTTATTATTATTATTATTATTATTACTATTATTATTATTATTAGATCAGAGGTGTGAAAGTATGATCCTGCTTTGACAGCCAAGGTGCAAGTTTTTCGTCCACCTAATTCATTCATTTAAATGTGACCACTATCTTAATTAAATATCAATTACATCCTTGTTTCACTTCATTCTTCCAGATGATTTGGATCTGTCGACACTTAGTTGCGTTAATAAATTGAGATAGAATAAGAGTTACAAAGAAGACAATTAAAAGTGAGGCTTGCACTATAAGATCTGTGACTAGTATATAAATCACACAATACAATGTTCCTCTAAGTGCAGAACCGGAGCAGACAGTGTGTGGACAAATCAGAATGGCATTTAATTCAAACCACTCAGTATTAACTCTAGCAGGTGCCAATGACAAAGAATGCGTAACCAGGAGCAGTGAGCTAAGTGATCATAGAAATAGATTAAAAATCAAAAATATACCATAACTGTTGAAAAAATTATATGTAACTTCAGTAAGTCTTTGCCTTGCTTTTAAAATGTATATTAAAAAATGAATAAAGCTTGTTTCCAATTTCTGGATTGACACTGTAATTATACAAAAAGTCAATAACGTTTCATTCACATTAAGGTTCAATTAACAGCAGAAATTGGCTGAAACAAAAACCTACACCCACTGCGGCCCTCCAGTACTGTGCTTTGACACATTTGGTATAGATTAAATAGATTTAGATAAAATGACTTCTATTAAGAGTTTAAATCTAGCACCAAGAGCACCCTTTCTTTTAACTTTTTACAGAATGCTACTAAGGAGTTCTTTTGCACATATTTTATTCTGAGTGACTGTCCTATCATGATCAAATTACTATGGCTTGGTGAAACCAAGGTGAGGTGCACATACTTTAGGATTAAACCGATTCAGAAGAACTGTATTGCTGCTGACCAGCATTTTTAGCTGGTTATCCTCTGTTTCAATATGCACTTCAAACTCTGACAACAGTTTATGTCTTGGTGACTGCAGGGAAAATAGGTGTTTGAATGGCAGTTATTTGGCAGACATTTTAGTGCTCAGAATACATCTTATTGTAGTTATATGTCTACATTATGTAGTTGTCTTGTTTTATAATGATTATATGAACAGTTTGATATTAATAGCAAGCTATTTTCTTTGATGATTTTAATGAAATTGCCCGTAGATGGTTGCAGTGCACAGCAGAGAATGAGTCTTGCCACCCTCTGAATATATAACTGGGAACACTGAAATTAAGCAGGTTCTGATTCAAGGTTATGTACAAGGTTATGTACAGAAAGAACTGGATTACACAATACTAAAAATGAGCCAGTTAGCTTGCATTACTTCATTTTGGGAATTGTAATCTTTTTTTTCCTCAGATGGTGTCAACACAACTGATCCACTTGTGGCACCAGTTTGGTTTATTCTTTAAATAATAATTGTCCAGTACCTGGTCTAAAAGAAAGAAAGAATGATTTAGCAAAAGCAAATCATGTGTTTGTTTTCAGCTGCATGAGCTGATGTGGTGACTGCTCTCCCCACCCAAGATGAAGGACAAAAAATCCAACATACTGACTTGATCTGAAATTTGTTAATTAAGAAAGGAAAAATCTTTATTGTGCTCTTGTTTATTTCTGATGGACCAATAAGCCCCTTGAAATCCCTCAGCTGGCATGCCTTACAGTTGCATGCCCACAATTGCTGCTGCACACGCTTGACCCGTGGTGTCCAGTGGTCACTCTCCATACCCTCTGGTGATCTCTACAGGCCCTCTGACCACACAGGGGTGCTACAATATGCAGTACGAAAAACCTTGCCAGTTACCCTTCATATATTCGTCATTAAAACACATGAAGTACTCATGGAATCTAAAATTCCTTTAGAAAAATAACAACTGATAAAGAAAAATATCCACATCTTAACAGTGAAAGGAAAAAAATAATATTTTCATAACTTTCAGAAGTTTAAGGCTGCTCAAATAACAATGGGCTACGCAAATATCTCTAAAATCCATTCTAAAGACACAGGTAATACACAAAGTGGTAGTAACAGTTTATCTTGGCGTAACAGTTGAGTGTAAGTAGCATTAAAGTCGAATATCTAACAAGCTGTTAACTTTCTCCAGCTGACTTTCTTAGTCATGTTTGTTTAATGGATATGAACACTTACAAAAGCAATGTTACAGTTCCACATCGGAATAACATCCAGAAATAATAGACTAACAACTGCTAATACTATCAGTTCTTTGCAAATGCTTTTTTTTGTCACTCACTGGAAGATTGTTGATGTAACTGTCTGATCACATTTCCAATCATAGCAGTGTTTCAACCTTGTCACCTCACAGCTACAGGTACCATTAGGTTCCACAGTATTTCATTACTAAAAAAAAAAGAAGCTCGATTTACAAGTTTCCTCCAGGGAAAAATCATGTTGTCTGAATCAGGAATCAACTTGTTTCAACACCGGCAATGGCAAGTGTTTAATAAAAACAACCTTTCTCATGTCTGTATAACTGTGAGGAAACCTTTGAGCTTGATAATTTCCTGTGATAACTATCAAAGGGTAAGGTGTCTCAGTACAAAGTAAAAATGTAGAAACTCAGCACTGCGTTTGCGGGAAGTAAACATTTGAGAGTAAGAAAACATGAAAGCAGCTTACAATAAAATGCTGCCATACACTTTCATTATGTACAGAATACATTCATCTTCACATCTGTAGGATCAATTTTTAGAGGCTGAAACAGCAGCAGAGCATGTAATGACTTGCTACCACAGCACTTTGGTTGAATATAATTACATGAGGAGTGATGAATCTCAACTGTTGATATTGTGCAGTTTGATTTGTGACCTCTGCAAAATATATGCATTAGCAAAAGGGGTAGAGGGGAAAAAAAAACTATGGGGTATATTAGATATAAGGTACAACATTTCATTGAACAGTGCAGTGTATTTATCCATCAGAACAGAGGACATTCATCTGGGATTGAAAAATAATGTAGAAGCCGTTTGTAAAAGTCATGGTTAAAACCTGATACAAACAGGTAACTTTAGTCTTTATACACAGCATTGCAAATATAGATTTTTTTTTTTTTACCTGTGCAGTTATTTTGTGTACAATTCACTGATAAATAAGTAACAATGTGGTTATAACATCATAATGACGACTGATAGAAATTTATGCATGGGAGTTACAGTCCCCTGACATGGTCGTAGTCCTGTATACAAGGGTGCTCAGCAGACGTGTTAGAATAGTTTGCTCTTTGCTGAAAGTACACAATAGTTAATCCACAGTAACAGGACACAGCCATGCGATAGCCAAATAATTATATTCCAATACTTTTTCTGTTTATTTGATTGTTTGTTTTTTTTCCAATGAAAAAAAAGAGATGAGGACACAATAATAGTTCTGGTCCTTTAATTTGGTACATATACTCACAAATGCAAGGCCTTAATTCTCCAGGTCCTTTTTCCGTTCGTTCCGCAGTAATTTTCTGAATAGCTGCAGATGAGTTTAGAATAGCCTAGGTGTTTTCCTTTCAAAATCTTTTCTCTATGGTTAATTTTAAATGTTTTTAACTATATTATTTTGGTCCAGAATTAAAAGCGGTTTTTTTTTTCTTTTTTTTTTTTTTTGATCAATCAAGACTTCTGCTGAGCTGAAACACCCTTCCAGTAGTCTAAAATGTCATGCAAGTCCTCGTCCTTAGCGAACTGCACTTTTTTGCGCAGGGCATGCCCTGCTGCCATGTACTCTTCCTCTTTGTGGCGCTTGCGGTGGAGCTTGAAGCGCTCCCAGATGCTCTGGCTGGGTTTGCAGTACTCGGGGCTGGAGGAGTAGCTCAGATTGTGGTATTGCGGTGACAGCTGGGAGTAGGCAAGGTCTCTGGGCCGCGAGCGCGTCAGCGGCTCCAATATAGAAGGCTTGCGGCTACCCTCCAGCTGCTCCACCTGGTGGGAGCCTGGGTAGGAGTGCCGGTGCTCGCTGTACTGTCGTATTTTCTCCGCCTCTGCTCTCAAAATGGCGGCGGCTGGTGTGATCTTCACAATAGCGTCGGCCTTCGGAGACGCCTTCTCAATGTATTTAGTCTCCGACTTGTAGGCCCCCTCAGAACGGAAGGACCTTGGGCTCCGTACTGAGCCACTGGAAGAGGTGCTGGAGCGCTTGGGTGTGGCCTCCATGCTGTGGTGCCTTTGCAAAGGGTGGTGGTAAGTGTCTTTGTATGCCGGAGACAGGAAGCTAGACTTGCCCTGAGGCTGCTCCGATATGAGCACCAGCTGGGGCTCCGCGGTGGACACTGCTCCAGACTTCACTCCTTGGAATGATGTGGATTCTGATTTCAGAGCATCTATGCAGTTGTTTATGATCTGATTAACTTTGTCCACCTCTTTAGCGATGGTTGAGATTTCTGCCACTGAGCCCTGGCTATTCCCGGACAGGGGCATGTCGCACTCCCTGCGGTCAGCCGGCTCCCCAGTGCGCACCTCTATGTAATTCCCTTTGGCAGTTTTAGGGGTTTCACTGATATCCTGAAGTTTGTACTGCTCCATCTCCCCACTGGATGGGATGTAAGGCATCCGAGGCATACTCTCGCTCGCCATTATTTGCTTTTGTGACATTTGTGAAATGGTCCCTCCTTCCAGTTCTCCGCCGTACTTCAGTTCAATTATGTTTTTCTTCATGTTACCTGATTTTTTGTGTTTTTCGTCCTGCTGCCGTTTCTTTCTCAAGCAATAATAAACAATGCCTAAAACGATTACCATTCCAAAGAGACATCCCAGGATGGTCATGATGTAGTGGGTGGCTGTAGAGTTAATTGCCACTGTCTCCTTTCCATTTTTAGGAAATGTAGAGATGGTTAGGCAAGTGTGGTTAAATCTCAAAGAGTTACGTATTGATGCGACACAATATGTGTAGTTTGTGTGCGCCCTCAGGTTTTTTAATTCAATTTCCTCTCTCTGTTTGTTCAGATTTTGGATGTCAGTGAAAAAACTGTTATTGTAGAGGACCAGCGTGTACATTTTTTTGAATGGATGGGGGATCTGAACTACAATGACAGCACTGGTGTATGTCACATGTTTAAGCCTTATGGTGGACTTCACATCAGGTTCAATGTATGGTGTGAGGATGTTTATAGTTTCATCGGGTTCAGTTCCTGAAGAACAGTCTTCAAGTCCACAAGGAGTGGAATACAGTGAAAGGGTGGTGGTGTCGGGGGGGCCGGTAATGTACTGAGTCACGTAGTCTTCTGTGCATACGGTTGAGAGCACATGGAATGCATTGCGATAAGTGGGCGTGTTTGGGTTCTGGCTCAGCAAGCTGTACCCGGAATAACCAGCAGGGGAATCACACACCATGCGTTCGTTCGTTCTGTTGGGAAAAACAGAGAGCCAATTGAGAAACCCTAGGAGCTCGCAGGAGCAGTTGAACGGGTTTGTGTAAAGCTCACAAGTGGTCAGCTTGCTTAAGCCCGAGAACACAGACCCATCCAACTGTTGGATCCGGTTCATTGAAAGGTCAATGTTTTCAATGTTGGGGCATTCCCAGAAGGCATTGGGTGTCACTGTTTCAATCAAGTTGGCCTGGAGGTAGAGGTACTGCAATTTGCCTAAACCCCGAAGAATACCCTCGGTCAGATTTCGTAACTTGTTGAAGCCCATCTGGAGGACCTGTAGGTTGAACTGTGCAGAAAAGGCTCCATCTTCTATGTACGTAATCTCATTCTTGGTCAGGTTCAGGTATGTCAAGTTGCCGAAGCGGCTGAGAGAGGAGTAGTGGATACTTTTAATCTTGTTCTCGTTGAGACGAAGGTCCACAATGGTGCTATTGATATGTTGTGGAATGGCCTCATAAGGCGGTTGGTTTTGGCTGCAAATTGCTAGCCACACAAACCCTTTTTCTCCCTCAATGAGCCAACAGTCCCCACTGACCTCGGGCATCTGTGGCAGAAGGAGCAGCGTCACCCACCAGAGAAAGGCACTCATTGCCACGCCACCATGGCAAGCCACCCGTGACTCTCGAACCATCACTTCCAGTGGTGCCGGTCACGTTCTGATGAGGCAGGATCAGACTTACAAATGAAAACAGGTTATGTTGCTGATGGTTTGACTGTTTTCTAACAGTTAAGCTGAAAAAAAAGTCTTTGTTATCAGCTGCTGCATAACAGAGTGCAAGCACTGACAAGTTTCTGGCACATTAAATGGTGCAGTGGGACGTGGTTTCCACATGTGCCTGTTGGATGATGTGAAGTGTGGCAGCTTCTCAGCCTCAGTGTATCGTCACTTCAGATTGTCTTTTGCTTATTTCCCTGGTGGCCACCATTTCTTATCAGTCTCAAACACCACACTCTTGTCGTTTCCTCCGATTGGAATCTCATTTATATTTTTGAAGCATACCCTGAAAAAGAGTCAAAAAGGAAGGTCAATGTTAGTAAAATGAGTTTGGAGTTACTTCTAAGCAATATAACTTCACAAACTACAGATTATCTGTATATGTCTGTGTTCATAATATTTTTTATGACATCTTTGTTTATCTTAATGTATGCTTTCATTCAGTGAGGTATTGCAAACCACCTCATTCTGTTTATTGCTTAAATGATATGTGCTCCAAATGTACTGTAGTGCTCAGCACATGAATATCCAACAGACAACAATAACTACTGATCAGGCCACATGACCCTGTTACACCACTATCTGTGTGTTAACTGAATAGTCAAGGAGGATCCTAATTCATAATAAATCACCGCTCTACCCAATGATATGAAATGAAATGGCGAGGGCCCAAATTTAGTTTCCACATACTGTTGGCAAAATACTGTAACCGCACATACGCTACTAGTTAAAACTTCGGTCACACTGTTTAAACTGTAAGTGAGGGAACAGCCATTAAGTGCTGAGCATACCGGTATATGAGATCTCCATCATGACTGTTCAAAAAGCATTTGCATAGTTGTAATCAAGGCAAGAGGATGGTATTTTGAACAATCTAAATTACAAGATGGTCTCTCAGTTTTTTTCAACACCATTTACAGTTTTTGTTTGCTCATTCCCTAATTCAGCATAAGATACTTTTTAGTGTTAATACCTTTGCTCTGACAAACTGTGTGCAAACTTTAGATTGGTAGTGTGTACATACAGAAGTATATACACAAACTGAACTTTAGTAACCTATTGTTTTCTTGGAGGCATTCCGACTGATGTTACTGCTTCAATATAACATTAGGGATCAGGGTATCTGCAGTAATAATTATTGAACAAAATCCATGCTAAAGTCTAGTTTTAGTTCAGGCAGAATGCATTGCCTATACTGTCAACAAACATCAGGAAATGCAATATTATTGTGATTAATATGACTGATGCCTTGTTAAGGAATAGCCTTCATTAAAGGTTTAATTAATTAATTAATTAAAGCTGAACTAAAAATATTAATAGATATAAACATTTTTGAAAGCTTGCATTATGGTTTAGAAATCTCAAAATGACTTTTAATCATTTTGGCCAGTTTAATTTTAACAACTGGATTTGTGTTGAAGAGCTAACTCTCTGTAAACACATTTACTAAGTTTGATTTACTGTGTGCTGCTTCAAACAGTTTTTGATGATAAATGCTTGAAAACAACATAACGATACACTAATCGTTAAGTTTTGATGACATGCAAGATTTTAAAATCAATAGCAAACATTAGAAAAATCAAAGCCATTTTAAACAATGTCAACACGATGCATTCAGCATTAAGAACTAACAGCCACGTACCAGGTACTGTGCTCTGAAGAAGCACGATTACAGTACCCTGCAGATATGGAATGCGGCTGTTTCGTTTAAATGGACCATTTATCGCTATTACACGGTCCTTTCTGAACAACGACGTAATACAAACACAAGCAACGTGCAACGGGTTTGACTGATGTGCAAAAGGGAATATGCCGGTCAGTGCCCATGTTGAGTTTATCCGTTTTATTTAATAGTGTGAAAGTATGATGCAGTTTATTATATTGGCCTTCATTGGTGATGTCACTGGGAGTGACACGTAAGTAATGAGCGCTGCACTGGAGGGTAATTAGATTTCGTGAATGCAGGGCCAGAGTAGCTGCTGTGATTGTGTTCAGTTCAGTGCTGTGAGGAAGCGGTTTCTGTCTGTGCCAGTTTACGAAAACACAAGAACTGTGGCTTTGAGGTGATAATCCCAGTTTACAGTTTCTCAGTTTACAAGAAATACAGTTTATGGTGCATATTCTGAAGTGTTGTTTAGAAAATTACCAATTAACTGTAATAATAGTTTATTATGTTAATGTAGTATTCCCCTTTACTTATTATTAATATGCTATATACAAAACATGTACCACATAACCATACAGCATAATTCAAAATGATAACATTAATACTATTGTATTTTTGCCACTTCAGACAAGTCTTGGTATATAATTTAAAATTTTCTAGTTTCTTACTGTTTTCAGAGACCCTTTGCACAAATTTTACTGTACTTATTTAAGAACCAGAGCAAAAATGCAAAAATGTACATTATGAAAGTAAAATAAATCCCATTTTTCCTTAAGGATGTTTTTTTCCCCCTTCCTTCTGTTTCACAGAACAACAGCCTTTCAAAGAGGATCAGGAGTCACTGGGACCCAGAAAAGTAGGTCTCTGGTTCAGGTCCAGCAGAAGACAGAGTGATTGTCCTCTGGGCTTGTGGTGGCCTGACCCCAATTTCTACTCCCTCTAGCGTACACCATTAAGTGACAGAGGCTGCAAGTATTCAGAGTGGAACCGCATGGCGAAGAGGCGTGTTAACCCAAGAGAGGGTCCAAGCCTACATGTTCAAACCTGCTGTTGCCTGTCATGTGTCACACTAAGAAAAGTCTGACATTGTCCGTGATGTAGCTCATGTATATGTGTTCCTATCTGTTCTCCCCGATACAATGTTTGAAAAATTTCCTTCATGGCGATGACAAAGTTGTCAGCATCAGAATTTATTAAGTACAGGTATGTCATATCTTATGACTAATTCTGTTTTAAAACTCTTTATCGAATGGATTACTAATTAAAAACACAATTTTAAATTTTCATCTGTCACTTTTACTTTCTATAATGTGAGTCACTGACTTCCACACACACACTAGGATTGTTTGTTTTTGTGTTCCATTAATAGATGTGTGAGTGGTTTGACAAGTCTTTGAGAACTCTTAAGTAAAATTGTGACATTTTACAGGAGAGGTGAAAAAAAAAAACAGAATCACTCCACTTTGCGATGCCTCTTTAAGAAAATTCCACATGATTAAAAGCCAGGACCTTCAACAAAGTAAAAAAAATAATAATTATGATGACAAAAACTTAGATTTTCAGGGAAGTGTGGTTTTAAAATTGCATTTAAAAAGTAAAACTAAAACATGTACACAGTTTAATGAGTCTAACATTCCAGAACCTGCAGATGTTCCTTTCATGCTTCTGGGTACAGCCCTTGGTCAACCAGTGTTCTCATTTAGAAGTAGTGTGGTTGGCTGTAAGGCCATCAAGGCCCAGTCATAACCCTCTAAAGCAGAACAGATGACAGTGCTGTGGTAGAACAATGCCAGCAGCAACTTGCACACAATAAACATCTGCCTAAAAGTCAGGAGTCTAAAAATTACTTGCTTGAGAAGCAGTACTGCTGGTCTTTTACATCAGGGATGGTGGCAATACCACTTTCTATTAAATAGCATAAAAAGTTATAGTCACAAAGGATATTTCCAATCTGACTTGTATTCCATCTGAAGATTTAAGGTGCATTTTGCATATTTACTCATCTAGCACTAAAAGATGACAATATAAAATACATATCATAACATTTCTGTGCAAAGCACACTTCTAGTTGATCCTCTGTTTATATTTAAATGCACCCTGCAGAGAGAAACAAAAACTGGTTTTTTACTCCAAAATCTTTGCATTGTGCATCCCTTTGACTGAAATGCTTGCAAGCTACATTACAAAAATTACTTACAAATACTATAGGATATTACTGTAATTGCATTTTCATAAAACAGCTGCCTTCCTCAACTTCATTACATGCATGTAATTACATTTATTCGTACAATGATAATATTAATAATTTCCTGTAATTTCCCTCGGGATTAATAAAGATCTATCTAATATAATGTAATCCAATTTAATCTAATCTATTGAGTATGCAAATAAGTTTAGAAATTATACAGTGTATTTAAACTCACAATAAGATGTTTTATTGCAAGCAATGAGGACCTTGCTATTTTTAGGATTTATAGAAAACAAAATATATTGCAAACGTTTAATTTTATTGTCCATTGTTTAAATTTGCCTGTCCAAACTGAAATACACCCGGTGTAATTATACACGCACCTTTGAATGAAATAGTAAAAATGGCATATTGTATTTGAAAGTAAATACCTTACATAGTGAAAATTGCTTCATTGGGTTTTGAATTTAATTTTGAAATGCACTTTAGTTTGTACAGCAGTGTTTACTGCTAAAGTGAGATCTTATCACATCCATCCCTGCACTGGGCCCAATTCTGGTTTGAAGATTTAAAAAAAAGGGTTGAAACTTTATTCCTTGTTCACTAAAGCCATTCTGATATGCTATAAGTTAACATGGATATACTCGAGCACTCCCTATGGTTAACTCCTTTGTCCTAAAATGAAAAGCAGTTACCACTTATATTAATATTCAGAAGACTCTTATTCCTTATTTTAGTTGCTTTGTCCTATAAAGGTGTTTGTCTCACAGCAAGTTACAGCAAGTGTCTTATGTTCTGCTTTCCAGTCTATTTACAATAAATCTGCAGTCAGTGTTTGTTTTTCAGTTACCAAAGCTATGCTGTGTCTTATGTTCTGCTTTCCAGTCGGATGTTGTTAAGATTAAGTCACATTTTTCTCATACCAACAGGTGAGGTTGAAAGGATGCACAACATAGCTGAACTTTTAATAAACTCGTGAACAAGTGGTTGTATATGGATTTTATGACAGCTTTTGTGTTGGAATGCTTCCTGGCCTTAGAACTGTAATAGTCCAGGACCATGAAATGAATGTCATGGGAGCAAAAAAAGTGATTTAACTGTAAAATAATATTTGCAATGTACTCAATAGAGTGAATGTGTTTTATGTGATGTTTGGATCCCATTCAGTGTTTTATACCCACATTTCTTTCCTTCCCTTTGGCACTTGCTGTCATTTTCTTTTTTAGGGGAAAAAATAAATTAAACCATTATTTCAGGATTAATTCACTGTGGCTGTTTGACATTAACTTTTTTTGTGTTGAAAAGGGCTGATAACAGCAGATGAACACATAAAGCAGATGACTGATTAAAATGTTTTATTTGTTTATTTACATCTGGTTTTGTAACCTTTTTATTTGATTATTTTGGAATACCCAAGCCCATTGGAATTTAAGCATATTAATTTCACCTGTGGGTGAGCTGAAAAGTGTGTGTTTGGTGCAAAACACAACAGTGCACGACCTGAGAAGCCACCAAGAAAAATATGTTTTACTTGTGGACAATTTCTGTCTCCTTAATTAGGTTTTGTATTTTATTTATGGGATCGTTCTTCACATGTATTGTTTTATGCAGAAGGGCACAACACACCTCGCACTGTGTATACGCTGCCCACATTTTGTTTAGTTAACATATTTTTTTCTAAATTTTTTATTATTTTTTTCTGCAATACAATTAAACATCAATGATCCCATTAAACATCAATTATCCCACTTTTGTGATTGCAATTTTCACTTTATCCTGCATCTATTCCTCTAAGTAAGTAAACATCATATAATTATAATGGTAGGGCTAAGCTTTACTATGAATCCTGTTATGATTTGTCTGTTATGAAAATTAAATGTCAAGGTATAGAAATAAAAAAATACTGATTGCAGTCTAAAGGCCAACAATGTTGTTGCCTAAGAACAGTTATAAAAATGCTTTTACTGCCATCTCTATGGTAACCATGAAATGAGGCAGTATCTTAAAAAGCCCTCATAAAACAAGCCCACTGTGCATCATCATATTTTCTGGTATAATTTATGAGCTGCAAAGAAAAAAATAACAAGAATATCACATTTATGTAGTTGCAAAACACTTTTCCTGAAAAGGACAGCAGTGTATCCATACTGTTTCACAAGTAATATTTCATGCTCCGTTTAGGATATGCACAGTCTCAGGAATCTGGTGGGAATTGAATGGCTGGATTTCAATTCACTTAAAATCGCTACTGGTGGTCAGTCTTTTTGGTCTCTGAGTAAATATAGCCTCTCAGAAGCCCAAACTCATGAAATGCTATACATTTCAGCATGTATGATCATACAGTGTTTTTTTTTATGAGTCTAAGATGCAGACCAAAACTGAAAGTTTTTCATCTGGCCTAACATCAGATGCAAAGCCACACGGGAATCATAAAGCACCTCTCCCCACTTAAAGTTTTCTGTACTAGGGTAAGTTGTTAAAAAGAAAATTTCCTGTTTTTTCCCACAGCTAAACTGTTATGAGCCATGTAATTCTATGTCCCCCTTCACAAGTGCAGTAATTGTAGATGGGAGCTTCTTTAACAAATCCACGTTAACACTGTATTTCAGGGCTGCTTTGTGTGCTTTCACTATAGGTACGCTTATCTTCGGTGCTCTTATTTTGCTAATCAGAAAAGTGGTTTTCTGCAAATATTACAAAAGTCTGAAGTAAAATGCTCCCATTGTGCATCTCTGTATTGGTGGACTTGTCCAGTGAGGCACCAAGTTATCAGTCTGAAATGAAACCATTTTACATTTCTAATCTCCTGCTATTAATATTCTATGCATTGATATACCCTGGTTTAATTATGAAAAGTAATTTTTTGGTCTACACAAGCTCCATTATCAGAATAGTTATTTTTATTCAGTTAATACTTTATTGTACTTGCTGTTCATTTTCTTGCATTAAGATAGCTTATTGTGCTTTAGGAATTTTGGAATGCTATACTGTGAATAGAAACTATTTAAGTATTGCATCCACGTTGAATACATTCCAGATATTTATTGATTCTAATACTGTTTAATAAATATAATTTTTCTTTTTACTGATTTTGAATATCAAGTCAATTTTTGTTTTGATTTCTCAGTTGCTGTTAATAGTCGGTTTGGTTTGTAAATATATTATTTCATGCTTATTTTGGATAGCCGTGTCTATCCTCTAATGCTGGTGTGAATATTTACACAGTTAATATTTCTGGATAAAAAGTAAGGAAGAGCTTAATAAAGAGAAAGAGCTGCAGGAGACAGACTGTCAGTAAAGGAACACTGTAGTTGTGTGACATTTCAACCTTTCAGAAGATACTTTAGTGTCATATTTTTGTAAAAAACAAAAAGTTCTATAAAACTAAAAATGTGCACGATACTCTTACAAGTTAACGCTGATGAAACACAATTTAGGTCACACCGTCAAGAACCAGAGGTATTTGTAACTGTTAATCTTCTTCTATACCGCTTCATCCTGTTAACGGTCGCAGGAAGCCAGGAGCCCATCCCAGGAGACATAGAGCGCGAGGCAGGGGACACCCAGGGCAGGATGCCAACCCATCGCAGGGCGGGCATGCACGCATGCATACGCACACACACACACGCACACACACACACACAAAACGGGCAATTTGGAGACACCAATCAACCTAAGCCACATGTTTTTGGACTGTGGGAGGAAACCGGAGAACCTGGAGAAAACCCACCAAGCACAGGGAGAACATGAGATGCAAACTCCACACACAGACCCAAGGCAGGAATCAAGCCCCTGGTCTGGAGGTGTGGAGCGACAGTGCTGATCACCACACCACCGAGCCTCCACTATTAAGCTATAATAACAATACAGTAAGTAATAGAAGTCATATGAAACATTGTAAAACAATTACAGGAAACAATGTGTTTGTAACGGTTGAAAATAAAACTATGCAACAAAATACAATGTGAATATTAATAAATGTGCTTGTCACATACTCCAGTGTTAAAATGCCACTTAAAACAGTTCATGATAGGCACCATTCTGTCCATGGCTACAGCGTTTGTAGATACCTTGTGTCACAATTGTTGTATTGGTGCTGCCTGTCGGTGTGACAACCTGCTGTTATTTTCATTAGCTTTAACTATTTACTTTGAGTAATGTGAACCTCAAACGTTTGTGGATTAAATACTTTGTTCAGTTACTTATTGCTTTTGTACATCAATTTTTGGTCTGGTTTAAACAGGGATTTAGGTGGTATTTGGTCCACTGCCCCCCCCCCACCCTCCAAACACAATAAACCCAACAGAAACTCCAGAATTTAAATTTTAGTTATATATGTAGACCAATTTAAGAATAATGTTAGATGTGCATGTTTTGTCTGTGTGGTGCAATATAATAGAATCTTTGAGTGAGCTAATGCAGTCATTGCATTTATGCACAAGGAGAACATCTTCTTAATGTCACATCAGCAGTAATTCAGACTGAATAAATGTTCAGTAATTAAAAATTCCAACTAATAATACAAGTTGAATTTCAGCCTATGACGTAAATAAAGATGATGAACTCTGGGAAAACCATCCCTGTCCTAATAATGACATACTGTAAGAGCTACAACAGATATGTAAAATCCTACAGCAAGTTCATCACTGGTAGTAAGTACCAAATACTGACAACCATTCACTGGTATTATTTATGGAAAGATAAAGAATTCAAAGAAAATTAAATGAGGAAAAGGAGCATCTTAATTACTGGATTAACTTCTCAGAGGTTCCTTTGACCTATGGTTCATTCCGTGCCAAGTTCTAACTTAGTCACAGGTATTGTGGCATCATTTCTGACTGAAATAAATTAACTCCTGCCCTCTCTCAGAATAGCACATGGCAGAGGTCATTTGTGCACAACAGAAAGCACTGAATCAGCAGGCTTCAGCTGCCACGCAGACAGGCACAACGAAGTGCCAATTATTTATGAGCTGCAAGACCAGCTCCCTGAAAGGGGGGAAAGGCTTCCTCTGTGAATATGAATGCCGGACCTCCCCCCACATGTGGCATCAAGGCTCCGCCTACATAAAAAGGCAGGTAACACACAGAACAACAAAAAGGCTGACACACTTCGGATAAAGAGGAAGGAACACAGTCTGAAAGGAAGACACAGACCTTTAAAAGTTCACACAGTGTCAGAAGCTCTGGGAGATAAAGACAATCATTTGTCAAGTTACAGGATAGACTTTAAAAAGACTTACAGAAGTCTCTTTTTATGAAGACTGGGACATGTAATCTAATTTGTGACCTACAGGCTATGCTTCCAAATCCAAAATGGTACGCCATTTATTCTTTTGTACAGATGTTCAAACCACTTAAGTACCTCTCAGATCAAATTGTGAGCCGCCCAGTTGTTTATTTGTGCAGTTATTGAATTCAACGTGCTGTCAGGTATGTGTACGAGTTTTCCGTCGGCTGTAGACGCAATTACATTGTTTTCAAATAAGTTCAATTAAACTTCTGTCACGAACCATAACTCAGAGCCTGTCTCTACTGTTGGTTTCCAGCTGTGTCAGAACACCGAAAGCAGGAAAGAAATGGCGTCTCTGCTACGTGCTCTAACATATGACCAAGCAGGCCAGCCCTGACAGAAGTAAGTACTCACTCAAGCACCCAGTGCATTAGTGCAAGTCAAGAAGGAAAGGCAGTGCCAAATGTAGCTCCGAAGCTAAGTGCTAAAGAAAGAAGTGAATTTTAAAAGAGTCCTATTAAGTCACATATTTTGCCAGTCAGCATAGTATGAATCCTCTAGAAAATTGCATGTCAGCAGGTTTTGGTGAGCTGTGGTGAGTTGTGGTGAGGTTTTTAACTGACTGCACAGATATTATGACTCACCAGGACTGTTGAGCCCAGAGAATTCGAGCTAATGGATGATGGATAAATACTGCTCAGGAAACCAGACTGCAAATGTACAGACATCGGCGCTAACAGGGACTGTTCCATGGTAAGAGGGAATGTTTTTGGCCAAACACAGCCTGTAAAGAGGACTCCTATCTTTCTACACTGTTCTCTTGCTGCCAATTATCAAACAGTGGTTAACATTTGCTGAAGCTGAAGTATTAACAAATAATTAAGTCCCGATGTGCAGTTTGTTGCTTTAGCATCGGTGTTCCTGACATCAGGAAAGCTCTTCCCCCAGATTTAGCATCTGTGTTCCTGACACCAGGAAAGCTCTTCCCCCAGCTTTAGCATCGGTGTTCCTGACACCAGGAAAGCTCTTCCCCCAGCTTTAGCATCGGT
>JABJVR010000077.1:9571737-9597926 GCA_025773905.1 Chitala chitala
ATCTGCAGCAACTGCGTGATGCTATCATGTCAATATGGACCAAAATCTCTGAGGAATGTTTCCAACACCTTGTTGAACTTATGCCATGAAGAATTAAGGTAGTTCTGAAGGCAAAAGGGGGTCCAACCCGGTATTAGCAAGGTGTGCCTAATAAAGGGGCCAGTGAGTGTATGTTACAGGCCATCAACACCATCAAATGAAACCGCGGTTCATTTTGCTAAAATGCTGTTTTTGCCATTTCCTGCCATGGGTATCCGTGTGGCATACCTGGCACCGCCGACTCTCCGGATCGACCTTCACGGCCTGGAAGAGCCTCTCACAGAGGGTGGGCACCAGGCCCTTGTTGTGACCGTATCCCATCATGGAGTAACTCTTACCAGAGCCCGTCTGCCCGTAAGCGAGCAGCGTGGCATTGTAGCCCTCCAGAGCATTTTCCAGGATTCCCTGGCCCAAGTCCTGGAACACGCTGCTCTGTTGACCCAGACAAGGAACGAGGACAGAGGGAAAAAAAAAATTTTAAACCCACTGCTGCCATAACGAGGGTGTTGCAGTTATGACGGACATTGCTTTGTGAGGACTGTGCCCACTAACAATTGCTTTGTCATGTTTAAAAAAATACTAAAGTGCTACATTCATGTTAAAAGTACAAAGTACAGTGGCTTGTCCAGTCAGTACAGGGAGGCTCCTGAAGGCATGTAGAGGCTCAGTGAGACCCAGTAATACCTCACATCTGCAGGCTGTTTGTTCAGATCCTGCTCTGCTTCTGCATGTACAGAACGCCTCTGTTCTTTCACTGATTATTTTCCTAACTGTTCCAAAATTACACAGTACAGAGTGTACCAAAGCAGGGAACTTTATTACATTATGTATGTTGTGCAATAAACAACTCAGACAGTCTCAGAAGTTTAACTCCACAGTGTGGAACCACGGATAGTTTTCTTGCTGTTCTTCCAGCTGGTTTTTGTAATGGGATCACAGAGGTTTCTCCACCCAATGACCTGCCTATTGAGGTGTATTTATATCCCTGGTATGATTCAGTCACGCATCATTCTGCAGCTTTAGCAAATGTTCACCAAATTTATAGAATGTTATTGGCAGCAAAGAGTCAGTAATGATTAAAAGAGAAACAGAGTTGACCCTATCAGAGGGCCTAACTTTCCACAAGACAGGGTGGTGAATGGAGGTGTAACAGATTAAGATGGCATCCACTGACCTGGTCAGCATAGCGGCTGCCTGGTTCCTCAGGGACAAAGAGCCCGTCTTTGTTGCGAGCGAAGCCACTGTGGGACCAGTAGGCGAAGTCGAAAGTGAAAGTGCGTGACTGGTGGCTGCGTGGGTCCACAATGGTGGTGGTGTTGGGCCCCATGGAGACCACACAGCGGCTGCCTGCGTCTCGCTCTCTCTGGAGCACAGCAAGAAGAACCGTGACGCTCAGCAGCCAGCCGATGCAGCCCCACTGCCTACACACAAGCAATGTTTCAGGGGTTTTCTGTTGCTTGCTAGGTGTTCCACAGGATCTGTGGGGTTTTGTACTATATAGGGCTATTCACATTCATACTCTCAGTAAGTGCCTGTTTATTCTGTAATGTTAGCATGCCCAAGAGGGGCTGGGCAGCCAGTCAACCTTGGGCCCCCAGAGGTTTTTTCCTTTCCTGTGGAGTTTTTGGTTCCTCTCCTCTGCTGTTCTCTGGCTTCATTTGTATTTATTCCTATTGCCATTATTCTGTAAAATCTGCAATTTTTTCTGTAAAGCACTTTGAGGCACATTGTTGTAGAAGGCGCTTTATAAAAATAAACCGAATTGAATTTAGTTTGTGTAACAGCAGGTGGGTGACTGGAGAGAATTTAACATCACACGTGATATAGCCCTTTCCTGTCTTTTAACTTTCACTAGGAAACGCTGAATGGGTTCTCCATCTTACTCAAGGACTAATTCTTCAGCCAAACACTTTACAACAGCAGCCCCCACCCACCAAGCTGCAGACTGGTACCGGGCAGCACAGAAACAAAATGTATTTTATTGCTTATGGGAACCTGCAGGGTTAGGGTTAGGGCTGCTCCCACTGACTGCGTTACGGTGAGCTGTGTTTATTATGCTTCATTACGGCCGGTCCATGGAAAATTGTCTGACATGAAACAGGTCTGTGGTGCAGGAAAGGATGGAGACCGCTGCTTTCCAACAATGCTTTCCCTATTCAAACAAACCACCAGTGATCTGGCTTTATTTTTGTTAATAGTTCTGTACAATGTCTGCAAAACCTGTATTTTCATTAGTGGCCTTACACTGGCAGTCCAACACATTACAACTAGCTGTTTGTCAACAAAGAGATCTGAGATTTAAATACAAATTTTCACATCAAAGCAGTTTCCCTGCCGAAAGACCCCCTTCTACAACCTACAAGCAACTGACCTTGTTGAAGGGCCGGACTCGGACCGCCACCTTGACGCAGTCTTTCCCTGCCATCGCGCCTTCCCTGCCCCTCATTCCGCTGCTGCTGACCGGACAAGTGAAAGTGCTCAGAGAACAGGGGAAAGCACAGGTAACAGGAGCCGGTGAGGGAGCAGCCTTTCAGAGCACAGCCCAGCACATTAATAATGAAGGAGCTGACAGGCCGCTGGGCCACAGAACATCACGGCCCTTAGGACTCATTACACTAGGACCTTTTCCTGCAGTCGCCAAGTCTACCGATGTTCTGAGAACACAGAACCGGACTCTGTGACCGCATGTGATGGTAAATTAAGTCGTCCTCCATAATACGTGCTCTGTACCTGTGCACTTTGTAGTGTTCAGTAACAGTTCGCTAAACCCAGCATTCAAGATATACTCCTTAACCTGTTTTGAGTGCACATAGCAAAACTGTTTATATTCCTTCAATACTGACGCATAACCTAGACCTTGAGGTCAAAAACAGCGCTTCACTTCAAGTATGCACAGTATCAAATAGGTAACGTGCAAAATGCATTTAATGGAAGCTTGAGTGACCCATTACATTTTCCACAGTCGTGAAAGGTGTATGTTGTTCTTAAACAACTACCATCGAATTTGTCACATTTCACCGTCAACGGAGGTCAAACCGGTACTGCATCAATTCAGTTTTGCGCTCGGATTAGCTGCAATTATGCATGACGTCAATCGCACCAGAAAAATAAAAACTAGCAACATAACAGCTCTTCCCTCAAGATATCCAAACATTTTCTTACTCAAATTTCCAGGACAAAAACCTTCACTAATTTTACTAGAAATAGCCAATGACCGCTCTTTTACCCTTATTCTGAGGAAGGTTCACTGAATCTTTTTGGCACATCTAAAAGAGACCCAAAAAGTTCGAAAAACAAGTTACAGGACATGAAAACAGCTGGTAGAGCATCTGGTAAAATGCAAAGCCATTTGTCATAAAGCTAGTGTTAAGGCTTTATTCTCAAATGAAAAAGGAAAAAACAAAAAACAGTACATGATTTACCATGCTTCACACGTCCCATTTAAACCACAAGATCTGTACAGGCCTCCAAGCAAACATGTACAGACAAAAATGTAATCTCCAAATATCCACTCGCAAAATGTATCAACCACAATTTAGATTTATCTCCACTGACAGCAAAACTGCTTCAGATTTTTTAGAAACCTCAGAGACATTCATTGCAAAAAATAACTTCATATAAAAATATAGTCTCTATTTTTTTTTTTTTTTACTGCATATTAAGGAATACTTTGGGTTAAAATATCAATGCATTAGGTGAAACGGTTAAACATGCTGTCTTCGCAGGCTAAACTTAAAATTGAGAACGAATTAAACCATCAACATTTTAGAACGCACTTCATTGATGAAAAATTCAAATCTAGACCAAATATGAACACTGCAAAAGGTGGTGTTACCATTTTATTAATACCTAAATGATTATTTACACATTTGCATTGTTTTATATAAAACGTATGAACCTTGCGCAAACAAATCAACACAAACACTTTGAACCTTAAGAACCTCCGTTTCCTGTAAACACTTCAATAATTTATAAAATTAAGCCGCCATCCTTGTCCCAGATCAAATTTTTTTTTTTTATTATTAATTTAAAAACAGTCATACTTAAATAGAAAACAGCAGGCAGAAATTTAGAGAGGTGGAGAAAAAAAAAAAAGCACACAAAGTGTTTGGTGATTGTCTCAGTGTCCTGTCCTTAAATGGACTTTCACTGACAGTGCTGTCCTTGAACCAATCAGAGCACTTTCCTTCGTGTCACTGGCTTGGGGAAGATGGAGTCCAGCAGGCGTTTCCTCCTCAGGCTCATCCTGGGTGCTGCGTGCTCGGTCTCCTCTCGCCGTTTTGACCTGGAGGGAACAGGCTCAGCAGGACTGGGCATGGGGGAGAGGAGGTTTATCTCTACAGGAGGGGGGGCCGTAGCAGCTGCCTTCTCTCTGCAGAAATACACAGCACACACACACACAGGCTTTCCCTCTGCAGCTCCCCATGAATGTCACACAAGCCCCTGGATAAGCTGACAAACAGTGTACCCAGGTATCTACAAAGCTCTTACTTCACAGCTCGCCTTCTCCCGGACTTCGTAACTTTGCTCTCTTTCTTCTCAGCTTTTGGGACAACATCTTCCATTACTTCCATCTCCTAGTGGAATGGAGAAAGACCTTTAAACAAAAGGCTACAACAGAATTTGGAGATGAGCAAAAAATTGAGTAGCAGTATTAGTATGCTCCACAGTAAATTAAATGCACGTGTGCAGTTCAACAAATCGGACAGAAAAGATCTTTGCTGGCCTTGACCGATGAAAGGTGGTGGTGGTGGTGGGGGGGGGGCTCACCTCACTTGGGTCGGCGAGGTTTGCTAGCCGTCTTGAACGAGTAGCTGGAAGGGATGATACAAGCTGAAGTTCTGGCTGCTCTTTCTGTTCAGGGGAATCAGGTTTAACCCCTGCAAGTACAGAAGCACAGCTGACGTGAGCAAAATCTGACACTCGACTGGTAGTGAGAAGATCTCAGAGATGCTTATTAAAAAATAAATAAAAACAAAATCAGCCTTTAAATGTGAGAGCAGTGCATATGAAACGTTACCTTTTGTTTTCCTCCTCGTCTGAGGTGGAGAGAGGATGACCGTGTCCTTCACAGGAGAAGTGTCAGTCACACTGATCTTCCTTGCCTTTGTTCTTTTGCCAGTTTTTGGCACTTTTGATTTGTCTGCCTCCACCTCCTCTGCTGCTACTCCCTGGATGTCATTCTGCACCTCCTCATTCCTGTTAGGAGCTCCTGTCTTCTTGGGAGTAACAGGAGGAAGCTGATGAGATGCACCCTTTTTAGACCGCCCTCTGGAACGAACCACAACAGAGGGCCCCTCTTTCCACACTTCTTTGGCGTCTTTCAGCCTCTCCATAACGGCGTCAGCCAGCTGCGTCCCAGACTCTACCTCCAGGGTTGTCTCCAGAAGCGGACGCTCTTTATTCACCTCCAAAGCAGTCAAGTGATTCCACAACTGGCTCCTGGTTGACCGCCGAGAGCTGTTGAGCAGAGGTAAGGGTTCCTCAGTAATGGCCAGGACTTTCTCAACTTTCTCCACCGACACCTCCTTCGACTTCTTTGTGCTCCTTCTGGGTGTTACGGCATCCTGTGGAAAACCCACACACTCCTCCTGAGTGTCCAAGTGAGACACCTGCAGCGCAAGAGTGACCCTGCGAGAGGATTTCCGAGTCACGTGGCTTGGACTACTAGGAGCGTTTGCAGGCTTAAAGCTTGAAACTTCCAGATCAGCAAAAGTCAGCATGGGCTCTTCCACTCCCACAGGTTTTGATTTCCTTGCACTACGTGCGCGGGTCACCGGCAGCACTGTACGCTCCTCCTCTGCCATGTCCGTTTCCATAGACACACCCACATTAGTGCTCCTAGCTCTGCGGGTGCCCTTTCTTGGTGTGGCTTTCTGTGGAGTCTGTGGTTCTGTATTTTCAGGGTTAGGGACACTGGTCATACTGACTGCAGTTCTCCCTTCTTGCAATTGCAAAGTCTCTACAACCCTCCTGGTGGACCTCCTGGGTGTAAAAGGGACTTGCGAATCCTGTCCGTATTTGACGGTCCTTGTACTCCTCCTTGGAGTCGAGGGCACTTGAGAATCTACTTGTTCCAGAACCTTCTCCTCCCCTGAGAGGATGTCATCTGCAACTTCATCAATGGGAGAAGGAAAACTCACCACTTTTTTCAACCTAGTTGCCCTTCTTAGTGTAGCAGCAACTTCCTCATTCAAGTTTTGTGTACTGTCAGCTGTTGGCATACCTTCCATGGTCTGCGTTTGAGTATCTGAAATCCCAACAGCCTCTTTGGCTTCAGGGACATCACCCTGGTTCTCCATCACAATCGGAGCAATCTCAAGCTCAGCTACCTTCTGTTCGGCTGCGCCTGCTGCCGCCTGTTCGGCATGGGTTGGTACCCCGTTGACATCTGGCTGCTCCATATCGATCTTGCATGACTCTACATCAGCCTCAGCTTCCAACACAGCTTGTGTTGTACAAAAATCTCCAGGCTCAGCAGGAACCAGAGGTGGCTCCTTGGAGGCTACAACATTTTGATGAGCTGTTAAATTCTCACCCTCAGATCTGTCAGTTAAGCCTTCTTCGACAACCGTTTCTGCCAGCTGCTGAACATGAACTGTGCTGACATCTGGCAGACCTGCAGGTGGTGCTACATCACCGTGAGCAACCTGTGCTTCTCCGTCTGTACACGCAACACCTGCACCGTGCTCTACAATTTCCCTTAGCCGATCTTCGCTGTGCTTTTCATGGACACCCACTGGAAGAGCGGGTTCCATTATCACGAAGTCAGAGTCCACGTCAAGTTTGGCCAGCCTGCTGTCCCCGTCTTCCGGCTCCAACATCAGCGTGAAGTTGCCGAGGGGCTCCACATGGGACGCCTCATTTAGCTCCAAGGTAACATCAGCCTGGTTGTCATCATCCTGCTCCAATGGAATCAGAAGGGTTGTGGAGGGCTTCAGCTCAGTAAAAACTGGTTCTCCTTCCTCCTCTGTGTTCATATTAAGCATTAGCACCGCCTCCTCCGTTTCTGCAACACTGTTGACCTGGAAATACACAAGTAACGCTCAACAACAAAAACTAACCACCCTTCCTGAAAAGGTCTGTTAAAGAATCTTCTTGAAATCAAAATGTTTAAAAAAATTAACTAAAAAAGGTAAAAAAACTGGGGTACTCTGGGTGACATGACCACACCCGGTTAACGTTAAAATGGTGTTCTACAGTTACAGCATAACAACATTACCGTCAGGTGCATCTCAGGTTCAACTGGTGACAAAACAACAGTGGCATGTGGCTCAAAGAATTCAGGATGGTGAGCCTGTGTGCCCAGGAAGATGCCAGCACCAGGCAGGCCTCGATGCCTTCCGTTGCCCTTGACCTCTTCTATGATCTCCACCTCACTTCCAGAGTCCTCCACTGCAGGGGCATCTAAATCGTCCTCAGACGTACTGGAGCTATCCTCACTTTCATTCAAACTCACAACAGCTGAGGAAGGCAGCACAGACAACCGTCACCCACTTGAAATCTCACAAACACACACACACGAAATTATAACAAGAACGCAGAGTGCAGTCAACTCGTGGTGTAAAGTTTCACGTAACAATCATCATCATGCAAGCGTTGCAGCTGTGCAGCTTTTACATGATGTCTCACAAAAGCTATAAAACTCACAGTGGGAATCTGTACTGGTGTCCGAGGACGTAGCGGATGACACAGATGCCTCGGTCGTCACTACTGCGTTCGTGTTTCGTTCGTCTTCCTCCTCTTCATCAAGAGAATCGCTGCAAAATGAACACACGAACCAAGTCAGATCTACAGGGCAAAAGCACTTAACGATGAGAGATATATAGAAATAACTTTCTGAAAAGAGAATAAGAACCTCTTGTTGGAAAAGGTGGCCCAGGTCTGAGATGCATCTCTTATACTGGTGCGTGTCAGAGGAGGGGACAAATCTTCAAACAAATGCCTCTCCACAAATTCATCAAGATCTACAGAAGAAAATTCAGCATTCATTCATTTACTCGCTCCTAAGATATTCATGACATGAATAGTTTTTGACACTGTATATTAGCAAGTGCTAAATTCCCCCCATGCCCACTACACACTTGATCAGAACTTAATGGAAATACAATCCATTTAAACGCTGGACTAGTTATACTTGCAGGTAGTTGGTTACATGGCTAAAACTGGCAGAGTTAAAACACAGTAAAGCATGCCGTGCCCATACAGTAAGGATGCCTGCTGTGCGCCCCTGCCAACATTCCTCACCTGTGTCTTCCATGGGTTCCACAGGTTCCACCTCTTTGTTCTCCACCATCTCATTATCTGCCACCTCGTCCGCCAAGCTTGGCTCTTCAGCTGCTTCCCACTTTGGACTGTGACCCAGGAGCGTTTCCTGTTCCGAGTCCGGCGCTTCTGCCAGCTGGAGGACTGGTAGTGTTTCCGGCCTTTTCTCCATGTCCCGCTCCTTCACTGTACCAAGGTTCAGCTCTACGGAGGCTGTGGGCGCATCCTCACATGAGGCCCCCACATCCTGGCCCTCCATAAAAGCCATCGACACAGGGGTGTCGTGGTACTCCAGCGAGGTGTCCACAGACTGGACAGCTACCTGGCTCGTCTCACACTCCAGGCTAACCGTCCCTGGCACAGACGGGGGCAGCACCTCCATGACATCACTTTCTGGAGGATAACTCTCACACTCTTCCTCTTTCTCGCTGTCAAGTCTCTCTCTGCCTGGGAACTCTTTTGCTGGTGAAACAAAGATCTCCTCTTCCTCCTCTTCTCCCTGCGAGGGAACCACCCACTCTTCGAGCCCAAGAGAGGATCTGGAGAGCAGGCCAGGATCAGTCTCTCCAGCAGGCTGCAATTCAGATAACATGACATGAGCTGAAATTCCTACATCTACATGGCAGAATCACCTGACAGCAGCTCTGGGGAATTTTTTTTAATCATTGCTAGAACTCCTGTAGGATGATTTTTGATCAGCATTCAACAAGTAGAAAACATGAAACTTCAGCCAGAGAAATCACAAAACTCAATGTGTCAAAATAAGCAAGCTTACTGTGCTGTCCCAAACAACTGTGTCTTTGACCAAATCTGGCGAGGGCGCTTCCTCTATAAAAGTGATACGGTTCTCTTTGGGGCGGGGCGGGGGGCTGGCCGAGCGACCGGGCGAGGCCGAGGGTGACGCCACAGGGGTCGGGCGCAAGCTGCTCCTCAGGATGGACTGAGGGGTGAAGCCGGAGAACACAGAGCCAGATGCGGCCACCGCACGTGCTCTCTGCACAGAAACAGAGCGGTCAGTGTTGAGTGTTCACTTACGAATATTACTAAGCAACCAAGACCCTTCAATTTTACTGACCAAATATCAATACAGTAAGAAAGGTAGGGGGGGGTTAAATTGGGTCAAACAGAGCAGCCCTACAAGTTATTTCATTCACAGAAGACAGATAAATTTGGACCCGTGTCCGAGAGGAGACCAACACAAACGAAGGGGAACAATAACACACACTAAGTACAGCAACACAAAGTGCCACAAAACTAAATGCCAACGGGTGAAGGACGGATTTGGAGACCCTACCCTGACCACTTGTGGGGTGTGCAGCAGGCTGAGCTCAGGAGCCTTGGCGATTCCCCTGAGGTGGGTGCTCTTCCCTGTAGGGGGGCTAAAAGATGCCCCAGAAGCCAAGAGTCTAGGTGGCGTCTTGGGCACAGTAGGGCCTTCCGTGGCCGTCTGGCTGGAGGGACGCACGACGAGATCGAGAACTCTGAATGCAGAGAAAGACTGCATCTGAGATAGGGTTTGAGCATCTGTGCTATTTGATCTATGACACACGTCTCCTTCCGCACACCTGCATGCGAGTAAGGCAGCCTGTAATCGTGTGCACACTGCCCTGCAATGAAGGACTGTTAAAGTGCTACTTTTTGTTTGTAAGCTTTCTGTCGCGTTTATCAAAAGACAAAGTCACACTACAACAGCGGTGACATAAATTACCTCAACTTGCTCTTGGAAGTTGACGCAATTGGCGTTCCTATGAAGGCCTCGGGCAAATCCGCCACAGGATGGTGTGATGCTGGCAACGGCAGCTCTGGGATTTTGGGGCTGCAAACAACAGATCAGTTGAAGGGTTGAAAGGATCAGCGAGGTCATTGCAGTTGGCACTGCCGGACTGTACATCACACCTTTTCAGAGGAGAACATTCCGGCGTGCTGTCCTTGCCCAGCCACACCTCTCCAATCTTGGAGAGCACGTTGCTGATGAAGGCAGCTCTCGTCAGCACATTCTCCGCTGCTGGCCGCCTAGCCACGGTCGACAGAGGCTGGGGCCGTGAAACTGCACACACAAACATAACGGTCTCTTCAACCGGGCAAACGAATAAAATGAAAAGCAATTCGTTAGCAAAAACATCCAGGCCCAACCCTTAGCCCTGTTAACCAAGACTTTTCCTACTGGATCAGGTTTTGTGACATTTTTAAAAACAGATAAATCAGGAAAGTTGAAAGCTGTATGAGAAGCTTATTACAAACCTTCCCGAAAAGTGGTTGAGGGATGGTGGTAGGGCTTTGCTCGCTCTGTGGCTAGCCTACGCTGCACTCTTGGAAGGATCTTTCCATACTGATCGAGAATGGAGTTTCTGATGTTGGTCCGCTCTTTCATCTTTGGATCTCGGTCATTCTAGAGCAGTAAACAAGGCAACTAATAAGGTTCAGATCAAACAGTTACGACAGTGTTTTTCCTTTATCTTCTAAAATTTGGTGTAAACAAATCATGACTATTGCATTACATTTGACACGTTTTAAATATCTACAGGGAAGGGGCTGTACATACAACCAGGTTCATCTTGAGGGCTTGGTTGACCTGCAGAGCAGGTACATAGTTGGCTTGCTGGAGGTAGTGAACAATGAGCAGCTCCTTGTTCTGGGGCTCCCCACTACCTTGGAGGAACTTCTCCAGCATCTCCTACAAACACAGAACGGGTCAGGACTACCGCTGGATACACTCACCTGTACATGTTAGTGCAACCATTACTGTGGAATTCAATTAAATTACCGCACTTTAGCTGAGATCACATGCAAAAAGTTACATTATAAACCACGCTTTGGGGGCATGATGGTCTACTTCTAAGAAATAAACAGAAGAGCCCCACACATACACACCTGTTCAGAAAACTCCAACGGCAGTTTGAGCAGCTCTTTCATCAGTCCCAGACCCTGGCAGGTCTCATAGAGGAACCTCAGCATCTCCTCTGCGTTCGTCTTGGTGCAGTGCTGACGCAGCAGTGCCCAGGCCTCCACCATGCACCTGTACAGACAAACAACAGTAACATTACACCTTCTGGCCCTGTGGAAGTACCAAAACCTCAAAGGCAGGGGGCAGCATGAAGACATTTCGGCATTACCTGTTATGGATCAGGATGGTAAGGCACAGCTTAAGCTGACTGGTAGAGGTCATGTGTGGCCTCATCGTGTGCATGTAACGCAGAGCATTGCCAGGCTGCCCCTGGCACATCAGAGCCTGCAGCACCCGCTCGTGCTGCCAGGACCACAGGGAGCGACTGGTGGACGGGTGAAGGAGCAGCTCCAGGGAGTTCTTTGGAAGAACAAAGGAGGTCAACGTGAGAAACGCTTTTTGAAGTATTCCGTCTGTTGTATTTGATGATGCATCGACTGATGCAAGCTAGTGTACATCAGTGCTGTATCTAGATTGTTTTAATGCCAGACAGTCTGCCAGGAGGCCCATCTGAGGTCCGGCACAGCTCAGCTACTGCCCAGGAAGCCAAATAAACATGAAGTTATTACCTCATGGTCATGGTGGTCAAGGAGCCACAGTCCCTGCACCAGCTTCACCAGGCTGATGGGGATGGCAAAGGCAGTGGGGAAGGACTCCACAGACGCCCCGCTCTTACTGGGGTAAGAATACATAACGTCCAGCAACAAGTACAAAACCTTAGAAGGGCGTTGTTAAGGTCAACAAGACTGTCTGTTCACAAATCAAACATTATAGATAGAATAAGGTAAGACCAACAAGCCTGACTGGTGTCAGACGGTTTGCATAAAATTTTAATGTCAGTTTCTAACCTTGGACTTGAGACTCCATTTATAATTGCTGTGAGGGAAACAGCACAATTCAGAGTATAGAAGAAACCTTAGTCAATTTCACAAATGCTTTCAAGATAGGAACAGCATGTAGAATTTCTTTTTAGATCAATTCTGAAGCTCAGAGCCTTAATCACAGATTATTACACACTGCTGCTTGGCCATAACAAAAAGCTGATATGAAAAGCTGATATTAATGAATGAAAGGCAAGGTGAGGATACAATGGCATGCTTTGCAGATTCTTCTACATTGTCCAAAAGGTAAATATCGAGCAAGGCCTGAAAAGCAAAAAGAACAATTTTAAAAGTAAATTTTGTTCATTATATAAAAAAAAAAAAAAGTCTTTGGTTAAGAGCAGAATGCAGTAGGCGTACATGTAACGTTGGGGGTGGGTACTCGCCAGACCCGCCTTCATCCCTTTTCCACAGACATGCCAAGCGGTCCCCTAATTGGGCCACTAAGCCGTCAATCATTAAGCAGTCCGACCACCATTTACCCCTGTGGAGTATGAACAGACATTTCACTGTTAACAGCAGTTTGTGCAGATGCTAGCCACATACAGGAGACTAAATATTCCCAATAAATTAGCCTCAAAGCATGAATTCCTCACTCTGTTCGCCTCCGGTAATAATGTTTTAGCATTTGATGGACTAATAAAAGTGTTTCGGAGGAAAAACACTGCACAACCCATTACATAAAAGCAAAGCCTCTTGACAGAACTTACTTTGAAAGTCGCCGCAGTTCCTCTCGTCGACCGGTGTAGTAGTTCTTAATTACTGAATAATTGTAAAAAGGCCTTGATATCTGCAGCACGCCATCATCTGTATGAAGAAAACAACACAAGCATGAACTCCAAACTGCAGTGCACCGTGGCTCAAACTTAGGGTCAACAGTTGACACTTCATAGCAACGGGGGAAACACTGCATAATGTTACAATATCAGACCAAGCAGGGTGACAAAACCAATTCTGTTATCTACACAGCTGCAAGCGTGGACAGACATTTATAAGCCATGAACACTTACTAACATAACTGAAATCTGGATACTCAATTATGCAGTAATTTACCAGGTGGAAATGGGTGGGATTCTATCACTGACTGTTTTGATTACTGTTGAGTACATGCTTGGTACTTTGTTAATTAAACATTTGTGTGGAAAGCAAACGTTCAGTCAGCTTTGTAATGCAACTCTGCACACTGCAGCACTTTAATCAGTTCCCAAGATCTTCAAATTGGTTCATTGCAAATCAAACTACCGAAAACCCCGCGGAATTACTCACCGGTTCCTTCTGGAAGAAGCCCAGTCCGACAAAACCAAAGGACTACCTGAGAGTACTGAGCGATCAGGCTGGACACCACCTTTTTATTGATGAGACTCACCAAGCCTGGAGAGACAGACAGACTGTCATCACACCCTGCTGATCACACAGCGGCTACGTGCCCAGTCAGCCCTGGCCAGCTCGCAGCGCTCCGCTCCGCCCCCCCAGTACCTGTCTGTGTGAGATCCTGGGCCTCGCTGAGCAAGCACTGGAACACGGTACTGAGGTTCCCCAGCAGACGCTGGCTGTGCTGCAGCAGCCGAATGGTGTGGGGGTCTGTGAAGTTGGACGAGCCATCAAACAGCGGAGCACCTGGGAAAGGGAGGGGGCACAAGCAGCACGGTGAGCCTCGTCTGAGTATCCACCTCGACAGCACACAATCACGCACAAGCATCTGCCCACAGCAGATCGAAGTCCACACAGGATGTTCAGCAGCCAGAGCGTGCAGTCAGGCACCAAGCTCACCATGAGAGCACAGTACCACAGAGGTATACATGTATAAAGGTGTGACCCTGTCACTCACAGATGGTGTCCAGCTCCTCCTTGGTGAGCACCACCTTGCCCCAGGCCCACTCCAACACACAGCGCAGATTGGCAGCAGCCTGAGGTTGATCTGGTTAATGACATACATTTTATCAGCCTGGGCTGATGGAGGGGGACCAACTAACATACACAAAAATGTAACAATATTACCCCAACAGCAGCCTAAAGCTCAACCCTCCACCCCCACACTCACCCTCAACCATCCACTTCCTGACATAGCCGGTGATAAGCCCCAGAGAGCTGGTCTCTACCGCGGTGCACAGGATGGCATCCAGCTGCTCTTCCTGGGCATGACAAAAGAACCGTCACAGTTTAAGGGTCTAAGCCCAGCCAGCGAACATCTGAGCCCAACTCGCCTGCTACACCAAGCATTCGGTTTGTGTTCTAAACCTCTTACATGTCAGGTTCTGATGCCACAGCAAGAGCACAACACACACTTTAATAAGCAGCACATGACTATGAACTGTTTGCAAACAGTATGAATGGGACATGCCACATCTGTTGCATAGCAATCATACCACCACTGTATACATGCCAGTGTTAAAAGCTACTGACATGTGTGCTGCTTTTATGAAAATGACAAAAAGAACCTGCTGCAAAGGGTGTTTACAGTTTGTTCAAGCACTAATTTATAAAAACATTTTACTGCTGATGGCACAAGAACGCCTCCCCACAGTGCACGCGAATGATCAAAAGCGAGAAAGGAACCTGAGAGAGGCTGGAAGGCTGGGTGTCAGCCAGGCGGGAGGACAGCAGGCCAGACATGAGGCAGCGAGAGTAGCTGTCAGGGATGCTCTCCCTCAGGGAAGGGGCTGAATGCTTCAGGAAGCTCAGCGTCTGCAACACGTTACCACGCTCATCGTTCTGGCCATACTCGTTTACACTTCCAAAATACTAACATGGAATTTCTCAACCACTTCTCACTTTTTCAAAACACGTGTGTACACGTACGTGTGTGTGGGGGCCAGACATACCTCTTTTTGATAACCAGAACACGTTAAGTGCACAACTCCAACGTTAAGCAGACATGACACATCTAAAGAAAGACAGAAAGCAAAAAGCTCTACTCCAATGCTATGTTCATGAAGAGCCTTTAACAGCATCAAAATGTGCTCACTAAAGGGGGGGTGCGGTCAGACTTGCCAAAGTTGTAGGTGGTGGGATTAAAGAACTGCTCTGGCGGGGGACATGTGTAAGGTAGCCCCCGGCTCAGGCTGCGCTCGTGAACCATGACGTCCAGCAGGGAGCAGGGTGAAGTCATCTCCGTCACAGCGTCCAAAGACCAAACAGCCAGGTACGGACAGCTGTGCAGAGACTCCCCGGCTCTGTCCAAAGACAGAACAGAGGCCTCTGGTTATTAGCTACCCTAAAAAACAGCCCGAGTCTGAAAGAATAAAGAGCAGTCTTTGAACTGTTAAACAAGAAGACTAAACATGCACAGAAACGCTAGCTACATTCTCATGGGCCCTGACATCCCACTTTTAATCAGAATAATGGCTCATTCAGAATAAAAAAGCATGGCCAAAAGGCTCAAAACCACAAGTTTTTCTTACAAGTTTTTGAAAAGTTTAGCCGGAAAACACATCAAAGCAGGCGGAACTACTTTGCTCACATCAAAAAACGTTTATTCCATTTAAATGCTCTAAGCATGTAAACACATATCAGATTAGTGACCATGTAAACAGTTAAACTGGAATTTTTATTCGGAATGACTTCAATCCCCCGGAAGATCTGGAGGAGGTGTCTGGGGAGAGGGAAGTCTGGGCAACCCTTCTTAGACTGCTGCCCCGGATAAACGGCAGAAAATGGATGGATGGATGGATGGACGGACGGACTTCAATCTGATTGAAGAAAACGCTAATGTACCTGCAGCCAGTGCTGTCTCTCATTCTGGAACATTTTGATAACAAAGAATCACCTTAAAGAGTCGGGCATCTGCGCGTGGTACCATCTGTTGATATCAAAGACCCCAATGTAGGTGGAGGGCTTTCCCTGCCCATAGGCCTTCACCTGCCAGGTGAACATGGACACGCTGATGTCCGGGGAGACAACTGGGGAAGACAGACATGAGTGAGAACTCCCGCAGCTCATGATTCCATCACTACAGGGGTGCGAGCGGGAAAAGGATGTGCTAGCAGTATTGTAGGGCAGTGCAAACAAACCCTCGTTAACGGCATCGTCGCGGTCAGGGTGGTGCCTGAACTTCTCGATGGTCTGGCAGCCTAGCAGGCGGGTGTTGGTGGCTTGAGCTCTCAGCGGGAAGGCGGCGCCATTCAGGTCCTGGCTGTACCGCTCCTCACAGTACTCCAGACCCTGCGAGACACACGTCACTGTACACATTGTACCTCGTTGTCCCAACAGTCCAGGGAACTGCTCAGTGTGTACTTGGTACACAGGTTGGTTGAAACATTAATCCAATGTTTCTTTAACTTGCCTGTTTATTCGCTAGGCAGTTTTTCACCACGGTAGCATGATCATAATTCTATAACCCACTATACACTAAAATCTGTGTACTCCTCAAACATTACCATTAAGTGCCAACATCTAAGAAAGGACACGCAAGTACGGCCAGAACGGGTTACCTCATATAGTATTTTCCCAGAAGGCATGCACTTCCTCTCACCAAACGCCAGCTGCAGTAAGTGGAGGCTGACTACGTCTCCTTCGCTGGAAGTAAAAAGAAGAGACGGTCACATTCACGCCAATGCCCACAGAAACAAGAAGTGCTCCTCACGCATGTTATGCAAATGAGCAAACTGTGTGGTATGAACACGCACACCCAACTTAAGGGCTACAGACAGATTTACGGAGCAGAACTCACTGGTCCTGTGCTGACTGGACCGCCCACAGGTAGCAGCAGTTACGGGGGTCGTTCTCGGGCTCCTGGAAGGTGAAGGCGTAGACAGGTACCCGACCTCCCTCCAGCTGGGAGTAATACCTGAAAAACCAGAGACGCAGGAGGGCTCGTCAGAGCAAGGAACCCCCAGTGCCCACACAGAATGACGCTCTTCAGTGCAAGTGCTTACTCTTTCTTAAGCGTCTTCATGTTCCAGAGCTGCAGGTAGCCATCGGAGAAGCCCACGGCAAGCTGGTTGGCGCGGGCCACGTAGTGCAGAGCAGTGGCGCCCGTGCCGGTCGGGCTACCCAGCTGCAGGCACAGGTGGCGGCCCTGGCGTGTCACATTCTCGCGGAGCCGTGCCACATCCGCCGGCGACTTGCTCACCACCTCCAGGTCTGCGGCGCAAGCGCACACACAGGCCATTGACACACCAACTTACCCTTTCATCCGCAAAAAAGCACACACTACTCGCCATTTGCACTAGTACTGCTATAGCAACACTCCCACCTCTTAGTGTCTATTTCTGTGCATTTCTTACACTAAGCATCTCCGTTTCAGACTGCATCACTTCTATTCTAGGGTCCAAGTGAAACTACAGATCAGGGGAGAATTGAGCTGAGCCCAATCAAGCATCAATGTAGATCACGGCAAACTCAGTTTACACTCATCACTGGCCTGTCTTGGTTCCACACATTCTATTTTGATCAGCGCTCAACACCGTGGCTTACCTACCATGCTGAACACAGACAAAAGCCTGCCTACATGTTAGAAGTAGCGCATTGGTGAGAGGTTGGCTCCAGACAGGAGAAGATCTGCCTTACCTGATGCTTCCAGCTCGCTCTGGCTGCAGGAGAGGTCGTCCAGGCAGAGGTCCACTAGCAGCACATGGCCCACATCGGTGACCACGGCAGCCACTCCGAAGAACCAGCGCAGGCCCTGGTGCAGATGCTGCGTGCCTGCGTTGGCCCCACCGTAGCCCACCAGCGGCTCGATGCAAGTGATCTGAGGAACATCAAAACACACGGTTCATATCCCCTGACACAGCTGCAGGGTGCAGCAGTATCAGGCTAATGGCAACCTGCAGCAATACCCACCCGGCCAGGGATGACCACAGCTTTGACCACACGTGAGATGCTCAGGTCGTAGAGGCACAGCAGGCTGCCTTCCGTTTCCTCTATGCCCACCAGCAGGCCCGTCCTCTTGAGCCAGCTGAAGTCGCGCACCGCCAGCACGCTGGGTGGGTGCTCGCCTGTGCCACTGAAGCGGTAGGCTGAGAAGCGCTCCCCCGTGACGGCATGCACCACCTCCAGGTGGGGCCCGCATGCCAGCCAGGCTAGGTTACTACGGCCTTACACGCACATAGGAAACAGGTCAGGTGGGTGGCACCGGAACCAGGAACTCACACCCCCAATCACAATGAGTGTCACTCACAGAAACACAAGACAGCTCAGTTACACTGTCATGCCATTCAAACACCTTGTTTCAATCAACTACCTACAATTTCCCAGTTAATTTACAAACTGTAAGAAACTTATATTACGATGGGTCAGCTGATCAATAACAATGGTGCCCAGTGATTAAACCCGTACATATTAAACACTACCCCTGCGACAGCAGATCGACACATCTCACCTAGGGTAAACTTTCCATGCAGCACTGAGTCCAGCGCAATGTCGTCCTCCCCCAGGAGAGCATTCACCGTGACGTCCGGGAAGCGCAGCAGGCTGCTGGTGACCTGAGCGGCCAGGTCGCGCATACTTGCTGCACAGAAAACATGCGGCAATCAACACCCAAACACACTTGCTGTGGCAAAGAACGTGACAGCACTGCAAAAATTGCTCCGCAACCCAATGGTCCGACGACAGCCACTTCGTTGTTTTCCTTTGCCAGATGTCTGCTTAGCAGTCAAGTGAAAGAGCACATTGTAGAGAGAGAGGGCTACAGCAGTGTTGCTTTGAAAAGGATCCCAGCTGTTCACAATGCTGGAAACTTTTTGCTGCACAAGTAACAGCTGAGCACATGACAGATGTTACACCAACAAGTACTGGAACAAAAAACAAAACCAAATGCGTCTGGTTCATGTGTTACATGTACTGTCAGACAAGCAGTAAGAACAGTATTAGTGTTAAAGACGGTGCTCAGTGAAGGGTGACAAGTGGGTGATATGATTGGCTCAGTTGGTAGCACATCAGGCTGGAATGCAGAAGTCTCCTGGTTCGAAACTCAGGCCAGCCAGGTGACAGCATGACATTCAAATGCTAGCACCCCGGGTGCTGAATGTGGCTTCTCACTGCTCCCCCCAGGGGATGGGTTAAATGCAGAGAAGTTATTTCCCTCTGGGATTAATAAAGTCCTATCAAATTTTTTTTTATCAAATGTATTATGACGAGCTGCGATCGTATTTACAAGCATTTGAGAGTTCTCAAGAGTCAGGACACAGTGCAACACTTATGATAATTACAGAAGAAACTAGCCATCACCTATCATGTGACCCCTGCATGTTCGGAGGGTACAACAGAACTACACAAACAGCTTGATGTGAGACAAGGCAATTTCAGCTTGCATAACATCTGTGTTCTCTGTAGACGTCACTTGTCAATATCCATCTCAGCGTATGTCAACTTAGTGACTGGATCTTGACATTGATCAATAACTATGTATGTTAAAGGTTCAGTAACAACTGAACCTTTAACATACATAGTTATTGATCAATGTGACAAATGTTAATTCAAACTTTGAAAAGCTTTTCAAATTTCAACTGTAATTAAACAGCACTTCTACTATAATCAGTACACTGCATTCATATGTACATTACATACATTAAGTGTATTATAATTCTACAGCCAGCACTTCTTGTAAAGATGTTTAACAATTATATACATGCAAATATAGTTTATCAACAAACAAAAAAACAGTGAATCACAATTATAACCAAAAATATCATGTTTTGCATGAAATCAGCTGTAGAAATTCCTAAACAACATTTTGACAACATATTAGAGACAAACTTAATTGCATTGTGAATTTCACTAGAAATGCTTTGTCTCATAGAAGAACTGTAAGTATATTTGAAAGCTTAAGACTAGAGTTTATAAAAGCATATTCTGCTATTAAAGAAACACAGGCTGAAAAACCCACAAAATTTGACACTTCATGAGGCAACTTTACAAATCAATATGACTGAAGAACAAACTATTCCAAAACAAGGGAATGACTGCTCACAGTGACTGCCCTTTATCAGCACACACAATCTTTGTAATCATGGGTTACTAATAAATTTTCAGAACTTCCACTTGAGCACTGCTTGAGACATACCTCCATATTTACAAAAACATGCAATATTTGTCAGTGTACTTAACCATATTGACAGCATTTTTACCTCCTCACTTTACCACCTTAGCACTCATACAGTGGAGCCAGATTAGTCAAATTACACTCCCACATCCTGTTTTATGTAATTTGCCTTACTGTAAATTTGTTTTCTCCCTGTCCCTCAATAGTGGAACATGCCAAAGATTCCCATTTCAACAGCTGACTGGACTACACATCTCTATTGTTGCAGCCTTACATACACACACCTCGTGGTCCACCAAGATACATCTCTGAAGTAAACATATACTTGCAGGTCTGTAACACAGCTCCACAACCATAATGTATAGTAAAATATATATTTTACACCACGCAGCTCCATTCCTTTGAAACTTCCTACTCTGCACTTCTGTCCATCAACCCGTCAAGAGGTTCGTTGACTTCAACCAATTGAAAGGACCTGGCCCCCACCCAGTTGTGTGGGTGGTCATTTTCGTATATACAAAACGTCCAAGGCTCACATTATACGTTGTACATGAGCTATTGCCCATGTTTCACTTTGCTCTTTGGCTTAAGGCTTGAAGCAGTGTTCTTGGGTATTCATTCCATTGCATCTGCTCTGTGATGACATTTACCTGCTTATTTTGGCCTGACATCACCTTTGATAGTTACCACAAATACAAGCACTTTCTGCAGCCTTCAGTTCTCCTCCCACCAACACGTCAAGTGTACAGCATAACCAGAGCCCTGCTGTTGCTGTTATTCATACAAAACTGCAAACCTGTAAACAGTATCCTAAGGAGGAACTGTCACATCTAATAGTGGATTAAATAAATGCTTTCCTATCTGCATAGATCGTCCTCTCTATACTGGCCGACATAGTACAAAGATAAACCCATACCACTACACTTAAGCATCCAATCTTATTACAATTTACAATTAGAAATCTTTCACGACTTCAGGGTTCATTACAATATATCGTTAACTACAGCAAAAGCCCACCATTAAAGATGTGACTGCGACAATTTTCTGTATCTTTACTGAAATGAATGATATAGCCAAATGTCGACAGTACGACAGACGGCTCCCTGTTCCCATAGTAACATCCTCCGTGACACGAGAGGTGGATAATACGGATGCAAAATCACGTTTTGCAGTTGTTAGTCGTGGGGATTCCTTTACACGTGGTATATCCAAGTACCAACTGCCAACACAAATTAGCTACTCAACGTGGCTATAAATTCACGAATCCTGGAGATTAAACCTGGGAGTGAACCGACTGCAATAAAATGGAGAAAAAAGCGACGTAACTTCAGGTCGCTCATAAGCAGACTACGCTGGTAAGGTTGTTGCAACTTGGGGTACAAAAACCATACCATGAACATCAAAGCGACAAGCTAAGACCATTGCTGCTAACAGAATTCATAGTGTTTAATGTTAACGTGTTTAACATCAATCAAGAAAATACGCGGGAATGTCAGACAACACACACGTACTGTATAAGCACAGCTAAATACCCGTTATCGGTAATGCGCGGTGTTAGCTACCTGACTGATTAAACACCGCATTATTTTTACCGACTTTCATAACTAACAAGATAAAATTAAGAAACCCATTTAAACACTTTCTGGTTTTTCTAACTTCTGAGGTCACGATGGTCATATAGAGATCGCTCTATAGTGTGCTCAGAAAGCGCCCTCATGACTCAACGTGGACAACGCGGGCTGGCGATCCCTCGCCCCAGTGCCCTTCCCGCTAGATTTTAAGGAAAAGCCATAATAAGTGGGGCTGGAACTAACTGGAGACAGAAAAATTACCGTACAACCGCAGAAAACGCGATACCGAGAAAAGGCCTTTCTTCTCAGGTTTGCCGAATGCCAGCTACACTACCATGACCGAGACGGCTCCGGGACCAACAAAACGTGGCGATGACCACGCATGGCCTTCCGCATGCTCTGACAGATGAGTGTATCTGTCTGGATGTTAGCTAGCCAGCTACCTGTGTGGCGACGGTCTCAAATTGTTGGTGGTAAATCAAAAGCCTTCCGTGGCGGCGACTCTGTCATAATCCAGGCCTCTCACACAGCCTTTTTTTCTTGATCCTTTGCAACTTCGCGGCGGAATTACGTCGTGGCGCTACGGCACTTTGTAAAAGACAGCGCTTAGTGTACCGAATAAACCCGTGTGTTGCTCTGTAACTCTCGTGTTACTGCTAGTTGAAAGCAAGCGCCATTTCTGTGTCCATTTGAGCTACTGCGCATTGCTTCACGAAATCCCGGAAACCGCTAAGTACGGAGTGAAATCTCGCGATATCTCCGCCACGCTCTCTGCCCACCGTTACACTCAACGGTTTCATTTCTAGGTGAGAAGCAATGTGAGCATGTGGAATGGGTGGCAGCAACTGCTTAATGACAGGACATGCGGTTATATAAGTACACATTTTATTTAAGATGTAAAAATGTTATTTTGACAAACAGGACTAGCGTCTCAACAGACTAACAGATGTTAATGTGTTCAATAGAATAGGGGAACTGATTGTGGTCTTCTACTGAACACTCAACGTAACAGTTCAATTAAGTTGATGTGGTTGTTGTAAACCTTATGGGTAACAAATTTGGGGCAGTTTGTTTTTATGTGGGTATTAACATAGAACCACGCATCATCCTTAATGGCAAGATTACAAGTCACTTGGATATTGCGCACCTTTTTCAGCGTAGTAGTTGTCTGATCATTTAAAATAAAAAAATACTACTTATAACTAAGTTGAGACACATTTAAATAACGTAACGAAAAAATAGGCAACTATCAAAGTAAGGCGCTGAGCAATAATACATAGTTTTGTCAGTTTTTATTTCTATGGCATGATTTTAATCACAAGACATCTTACATGAACTCTGGCGTTTATGTAACATACACACTAACAGAACTATGACACGTTTTTACCACTAGGTGTCAGAATTTGAATACAAATTTTACAATCACATTAACAGTAATTTCTTAAAACGTAATTTTAAAATTCAACAATATACGTATATAATTGTTTCTGGGGAAAAAAAACCTGACAGAAAATTTTTGAATAGAAATAATAATTATTACATTTATGGAAAATTGCACAAAAATTGTGTACCGTTACACTATGTGGATCTCTTTGTAGGTTAATCTTTCGATTAAACAGAATGGAACTGATGAAGCTACGTGTTATACTATTCCACAGTTTTTCTTTATAATGCAGAATGTTTTTACTTCCGTTACAGTTTGGACCATTCTGACAGCTGAATTATTTGGAAGCGCAACGCATGCACCGTACTATAACATTATAACCACTGACAGGTGAAGTGAATACCAATTACAATGGCAACTGGAAGCAGGCGCGATGTATTACGCAGCAAAAGAACATTTTGTCCCTGACGCTGATGCACTGTAAACCGAAAAAAAAATAATCACAATAATAATGTGTAAGCATACGTTTTTCAGTGGGTTTTGACAAGGGCCAAATTGTGATGATTAGAGGACTGGGTCAGAGCAACCCCAAATCTGCAGGTCTTGTGAAATCTTTCCAGTCTGCAGTGGTCAGGACCTACTAAAGGCGGCCCAAGGAAGGAAAACTGCTGAACCAGCGACAGGGTCGTGGGTGGCCAAGAATCACTGATGCGTGTGGGGAGCAAAGGCTGGCCCAAAGTCCGATCCAATAGAAGAACTACTCAAATAGCTAAATTTGCTGAAAAAGTTAATGCTGGTTCCAACAGAAAAGTGTTAGAACACACAGTTAGTTTGTTGTTTATGGAGCTGTGTAGCCACAGACCGGTCAGGGTGCCCATGCTGACCTGTGTCCACCACCAGAAGCATCTACAATGAGCACATGAGCATTAGAACTAGATCATGGAGCAATGGAAGAAGGTGGTCTAGTCTGATGAGTCAGAATGGTTTGAGAAACACAACAATGAGTTTGCAGTGAAGACTTGGCCTCTAAATTGTCCAGATCTCAATCCAATCGAGCATCTGTGGGATGTGGTGGAAAAACAAGTCTGATCCATGGAGGCCTCACCTCGCAACTTACAAGACTTAAAGGATCTGCTGCTGATGGCTTGGTTCCAGATACCACAGCATACTTTCAGAAGTCTAGTGGAATCTGTGCCTTGACAGGTCAAGGCTATATTGGTGACAAAAGGGGACTTATTAAATATTAGGTGATCATAATGTTATGGCTGATTGGTGTATAGGTAATATACACCTGGTGGCTCAATGGGTACAACACCAGGCTGGAATGCAGAAGTCCCCTGCTTCAAAGCCCAGCCCAGCCACCAGGTGTGCCCTTGAGCAAGACATTCAGTGTTAGCTCCTCATTGTAATATGCATGTGAAATGTTATAAGTCACTTTGGATAAAAGTGTATGGTGAATAAACATAATAAATGTAGGTAATATGAAAAACTGATACTATATCAGTTCTGAACTATAATTAAAACTTGATATGGCTGTATAGTATTCATAATCAGCAAGCTCCTTTGTCACATACCAAATCAATACTGTTTACAAAACATTGGTAAGAGAATAATAGCTATGCTTTATTTCATGTGCTTTTTTTGAATCGTTTCTGATAAAACTGGCACAATTATTGTCATTCTTAGTTTCATTTTTATTTCTGTAGCATTCCCTGTTGTTTGCATACTGTTAAAATCAGTCTAAGTGAAATATTTTGTATGTCTCCATTATATGGTTTCTAAGCCCTCAGAATTTAATGTCAGCCTTGAAATGAAACGTTCCTGTGCTAGCCGGAGGCCCACAAACCCACTCCTCCCACCAATACACACCACCTTATCTTGACTTTTGGAATTTTAGCAGAAGATGGCTGCCCAAAAACCCATGTTCAGCAAACAATAAATTCTGGAACAATTATTATGGTGAAATTTCATAAATGTATTTTGCATTAGTGTATCACCTGGCATTTCAGCTCTGTGCAGGGTTTTACGTATTTTCACATCGACAGCGTTCCTCTCCACTTTACAAGACAGGATTTGTTTAACTAATGCATTAGTAATTTTCTGTTTAATTAGCAATGGTTGCATCAGATATTAAAATACCTTTGCAGACTAACACTGACGACTTCCCAAAACATTCCCGTTTCTCTACACAATTTCTCAGAAACTGATAAATGTGATGGAGTCTGTTATGCATCTAAAATGGAAGTCATATGAGAGCTTGGAGAGAGCCTTCGGGTGGGAGGGGGGGGGGTGTTTATTAAGGTGTTGTGAGAACAGCCCCTATTAGCTCCGCCTTTAATATATGTTCTCCTTTCATTTCTCACCAAGACCATCACGCCACAGACAAACCCTCGTGGTGTGAAGCCCGTTACGTCACAACTTCCCCCTCTCCCCCTCCCCACAGCCGCCGTCACGGTCTCCCCTCTGGTCGTGCTGCCACCCGCCCACCCAGCCCCTGCGGACAACAAAAGGACAGGGTGTGTGTGACAGGCTTTCCTCTCGTTTGCTCATGAAACGTAGAGCTCTGTCTCTCTCGCTTTCTCTCTTTCACGCGCGCGCACATACACACTCACGTTGTTCTGCAGAGCTTCTCGGAAAGAGGAGACTGTTTTTTTTCCCAGACAGCCATTTGCTTCCGCCGCTTCCACCTCGACTGCACACGGCAAACCATCAGGCTGCATTAAATGCACAGTAACGTCTCTCCTGGAGGTCATTACGAATGTGGCTTCCGCCGGAGAGCTTGTTCTGGCTCTTTCCTTGTTTAACACCTTTTTTTCCCCCAGCCGCATGCCACATGAACAAACAAACGGAGGCACTGTTTTAAAAGACAGTCTGTGGGTGATGCTATGATTGCTTTTTTTTTTAGGCCTGTGTCTGCTGACTCTACTGAACTGGGCAGAGTGTGGGGAGGGCTGATCATTGGAGTAGGTACTGTAGCTTTGAACCAATAAGAGAAAAAAATTATGAGGGGCCAGGGGTGGGTGAATAAGCACCAAGGCTCTTGTGTCCTCCCACGTCTGTGTCGTGGTTTTTGTCAGGGGCCCCCCGGTGGAGTGGGTGTGTTGGGGGGAGGGGTGCTTGGCGC
>JABJVR010000077.1:9605161-9623551 GCA_025773905.1 Chitala chitala
GCCAAGCCCTGATGCAGCAAAACAGGGCCAAATCATGATGTTTCCTCCAGTATACTTTACGGTTGGGATGATGTTTCCGTGATGATATGCAGTGCCCTTTTTACACCAGATGTAGTGCTGCGCGTTCTTTCCAAATAGTTCAATCTTAGTTTCATCAGTTCACAAAACATTTTGCCAATACCACTGTGGAGTGTCAGTGTGGTCTGTAAAAGCAAAGTAAAACATCAGGCGTGCGGTAATGTTCTTTTTAGTAAGCAGTGGCTTCCTTTGTGGTGTCCTGCCATAGACACCCTGCTTGGCCAATGTTTTACATACTGTAGACTCATGAACACAGATGTTAGCCAGTTCCAGTGATGCCTTCAAATCTTTGGCTGTCACTCAGGGTAGTTTCTTTACCTCATTGACAAGTCTTTGTTGTGCTGTTGGGGTCATTTTGACTGGGTGCCCACTGCTTGGTAGAGTAGCTACATTTCTAAAGTGTCTCCAGACTGGTGAATTTCTAAAGTCTTTGAAATCACTTTGTAACCATTTCCAGCTTTATGTAAATGAAAAATTCTTGACCGTAGCTCCTCTGACAGCTCTTTTTGCTGAGGTGTGGCTCACGTAAGTGTAGTCTTCTTGTGCGGAGCAAACTCAAAACGTTTGAGAGGTTTTTATCAGTCAAAGTAGCTCTAGTCCACACCTAGTCCTAACTCATTTTCTTAACAAGACTCCAAGTATGCTAACAAGTAGCTTTTTTGAGGTCATTAACTCAAGGGTTCATATACTTTACAACCAGCACTATGAGATTTTTATGGTTGTTCTCAATAAAAACATGAAAAATCTGAATTTTTTTTCTGTTGTTATTTAGGCACTTTATATTTGTCAATACTCTTGACTTAGATGAAGATCAGATCACATTTTTTGACAAATGTATGCAGAAAACCATGAAATTCCAAAAGGTTCACATACTTTTTTTTGCCACTGTAAGTAATATTACAATAGCAAAGGTTGAAAAACTTGGCAAAGGTTGCCAATACTACTTTTACTTAAGTAAATTTATAGTAAAATATCAGAACTTTTACTTGTGGCTTTCATGTACTTTACATAAGACTGGTATACGAACAGTAACAATATGACAAATTCTGTTCATGTCACCTTTCAGATTTTAACGGTTCTTTGATTTAATTAATAATCAGCAAATGCAGAATTTGAATCCTGACATAATTTGATTTAATTTTCAAGTCTAATTTATTTAAAGTGTAATATTTTAACTGTTCAGTAATGAAAATGTCTGTATATCATTATAAAATTACACCTGTATTTAACATGACATATGATAGTCCATCCATCCATCATCTTAACTGCTTATTCCTGGTGAGGGTCACAGAGAAGCCTGGAGCCCATCCCAGAGCACATAGGGCACAGGACACCAACACAACAGGCAATTTGGACACACCAATCAACCTAACCTGCATGTCTTTGGACTGTGGAAGGAAACCAGGGCACCTGGAGAAAACCCACCAAGCACAGGGAGAACATGCAAACTCCACACACAAAGACCCAAGGTGGGAATTAAACCCCAGAGGTGCACGGCGACAGTGCTAACCACCACACCACCATCATATCATAGTCCACTTACTAATTTTGTATTGCACTACAGAGTCCATTTTAACAGAAATACTAAAAATAATTGTTAAATCCAGAAAGAAACAGGTATAAAATATGCAACATATAGCTAAAAAAAATCCTTCATTCTCCATAATTAAGCCAAATAGGTAAGTTTCAAAATACTCTATTTGTGCACTGCAAAGCAACCAGAATACAGATCTAAGTAGAAAATATTTTATGCTTCTCAAACCAAAAAGCAGTTTTACATTTAAACTTCAAACGTTAGTGAAAAAACAGTGCCATATTTAGTATATGCACAGTTTTTGCATTTTGATAATTCATTAATTGAATTTCACATGGAAATATTTAAACACAACCTTGCAGAACAAATACTTTCCACCTGAAGAGCTGAGACCCTCTTCAAAATCTTCGAACAAACACACTCAAAAGGGACATAGTGTTAACACAGTAATCACTGCTTCATCTCTCTGTGAGTCACAGTGCAGCGCTTCTATACATAATTATTTTAGCAAATGTCTTTGTGGGAAGCTTCATGCAAGCACATATAAATACATAAATACAAGTATTCATATGTGCACAACTGCAGAGCTGTACTACGAACGTAAATGTTTTCCATGCAGAGTCACACTTACACTGTGCCTTTTTAATTCATGATTTTCCAAACGTGTCTTTTCACACCTTGAAAAAAATAAAAACTTTCCAGCTGATTTCTTCACGTGTCATTGAAGAAAACATGAAATAATATTCCACTTATGAATCTATCTCTCTCTCTGTTTCTCTCTAACTCTTATGCATTAGTAATTTCAGGTAGGCTGGAAGAAGACATTGAACCTACAGTGTTATGTATTCAGATAGGGTCATAGCAAGTAAAGAAACTATGGTCTATGGAAATAGAACTGGGAGGTTCATTCACCTTAAGTGCTCTTATTTTTTGTGACTTTGGCTAACCCTCCTATGACCACATGCTAGTAATGCCTTCCGCATGTCAGAACTTGGCTGGTCATGTTCAACACCTTAATATTATGATGTCATGAAATCTTAAACAAATAAACAGAAATACAAAATGTTTTTCCCAAAATGTTGTACCCTCAATAAAACAAGGCAAGACAGACAGTGAAGCTGTATTAAATAACACCAACCTGGAGAAATATTTCACGTTTAAATTTTCCCACTTTTGAAATACAAGAGTCCTGGTTGAGAAAAAAAAAATCTAATAAAATTTCTTTAAAAAAACTTGGCAAAGGTTGCCAAGAGATGAAAAATAAACATTCTGCCTCGGCAATGCTTTCATTACTCACTCAAATTGAATCTAGAGACAGCCATCAATAATCTGACCTGTGCCACAAACTCAGCTGGGAAATTAAATGGCGTCTATGTAAGGGTAATGCGATTATTAGCTTTGCCTGTTCAGTTCAAAATTCTTCAGACATGATTCCCTGCCCCTGCTGTCATTTCCCTGAGATTTTCCTACTACTACACTGGGATTGACCGTTATCGACACCAAAATTCCATTTTTGCACCAGAATAATATTAAAGAGGTCAAGCAGTTCTGTGCACACCCAAGTCCCCCTATTCATGAGCAGTGCTTAAGGAATTGTCTTTTTTGTAATTATTACTTTTTTGTAATTAATTAAATTTTAGAGCCAATACATCACAATGAGCCCCACAGCCAAGATGGTCAATTTAATGCATGTTAAGCAGCCAGTAATTTTAAAATACATATATATTTCAGGTTTTTGGGTATATATAAAATATGTGGTTATATTATTATTATTATTATTATTGTTATTATTATTATTGTTATTGTTTGATCCTGAGCAAAGAAAGATATTTTGTATTGTTTAACTTAAAGTTCATGCACACCACTTTTAATGAGCGCAGAATCTTTTGGCCTGGCTTGTGAGATCTTTCTGACACGTCAAGCTGGAGCAGCTGATACATATTTGTGGTTTGTGGAGGAGGGGGCAGCTGGAATGCAGTCACTTGGCAATCAGAGAGGGGAATAAAGTATCGATTGTGGCGCAGAGGGAAGGGAAGGGCCTTCCTGGGCCTGCCCAGGCCTCAGACTCCACGCTCAGAACAAAGCTGGGCTCTGCTTCTGTGCCTCATCAATTCCTTGTCTGTCATCTATTGTTGAGTGTGCAGTAGATTCAGCATGAGCATGCAGCTCAGCTGAGGGTGGCTATGACCTCTCTGCTCAGTGCTTACATTCACAACAAGGGTGAAACAGTTTGCAAAACACAAAAGCAGTGAATTATAAATCTATTAGAACAGCATGGCAAGCTTATGTGTTTATTTATATCCAGTTGTATGTATATGCCAGCTAACGACTGACAAAATCATACATATATATATTTTTTTTGAATAATGCCAAAATTCTATTTTTGTTTGTAACATTTCTGGTTAAATATGACTATGCAAATATACTGTAACACTCACAAAATGCTGTAATTCAGACATTGGATAAATTAACATTATGTATTTAAATGAACTTGTCACAATGCAAAATATAAATTCAATGTAAAAATTGCAAGATTTAAGAAATTTTAACTCTCATTCTTTTCACAGCATACTGTTTTTTACTTTTAATAGAACCAAAAGTACTTTAGAATTTGTAGCATTTTATCCTTTCTTTCCTCCCAGAGGAGCTAATTACTGTGATTGGCCCCGGGTCTTTTGACTGAACAGGAGAATCACTGAGCCTGAGCAGCCACAATTTTAATATGGTTACCATGACACCTTTATTTCCTTTTTAACTTTGTGTGTAAATGAGTGCATTAGCATGTGAGTGCACATATATTTGTGTGTGTTTTTAAATTACAGCTTTCAGATGTCTTTTTGGCAGAATATTTTTAGTTTCCCTTCTGATACAGTAAAGTAAACTGCTTATGAGTAGAATTTTTTGAAAAATTACAAGAAGGATGTTTAAGTCCGGTATGGGACAGCCCTGGTTTATCTTATATTGTTTTTACCATCACTTTACACTGATTTTACCATATATTTCTTTAACTGGCTAATATTCTTTAGAAAAGTTTATTATTATTGGCACATTTCGTTGTTGGATTAAACATGCTTTTGGAGTTAGTCATTGTAATAAACTGTTTTATTCAGTAATGTAAAGAAAAATTATGTGAACTTTTTGGAATTTCATTAGTTTTCTGCATACATTTCTCATAAGATGTGATCTGATCTTCATTTGAGTCAAGAGTATTGGAAAATATAATGTGCCTAAATAATAACACAAAAAAAAAAATTCTGATCTTTCATGGGGTGGCACAATGGATCTTCACTTGCGTCTGTGTGTGTGGAGTTTGCATGTTCTCCCTGTGCTTGGTGGGTTTTCTCTGGGTTCTCCAGTTTCCTCCCACAATCCAAAGACATGCAGGTTAGGTTGATTGGTGTCTCCAAATTGCCCATGGTGTGTGTGTGCCCTGCGGTGGGTTGGCAACCCAATCTGGGTGTCTCCTGCCCTGCGCCCTAGGTCTCCTGGGATGGGCTCCAGGCTTCCTTTAACAGGATGAAGCAGTATAGAAGATGAATGAATGAATGAATGAAAAAATTATCTTTCATGTCTTCATTGAGAACAACCATAAAAACCTCATAGTGCTAGTGGGAAAAGTATGTGAACTCTTGTATTAATGACCTCAAAAAACTAATACTTGGAGTCTTGTTAAGAAAATGAGTTAGGAGGTGTGGACTAGAGCTACTTTGACTGATAAAAACCACTCAAACTTTTTGAGTTTACTCCACACAAGAAGACTAAGCTTATGTGAGCCATGCTTCACCAAAAACAGCTGTCAGAGGAGATACGATCAAGAATAGTTGATTTACATAAAGCTGGAAAGGGCACCCAGTCAAAATGACCCCAACAGCACAACAAAGACTCATCAAAGAGGTAAAGAAACTACCCTGAGTGACAACCAAAGATTTGAAGGCATCACTGGAACTGGCTAACATCTGTGTTCATGAGTCTATGTTACATAAAACATTGGCCAATGGCAGGACACAACAAAGGAAGCCGCTGCTTACTAAAAAGAACATTACTGCACGCCTGATGTTTTACTTTGCTTTTACAGACCACACTGACACTCCACAGTCGTACTGGCAAGATTTTTTGTGAACTTATGAAACTAAGATTGAACTATTTGGAAAGAACACGCAGCACTACACCTGGCATAAAAAGGGCACCGCATATCATCATGGAAACATCATACCAACCGTAAAGTATACTGGAGGAAACATCATGATTTGGCCCTGTTTTGCTGCATCAGGGCTTGGCCAGCTTGCAGTCATTGAGAGGAAGATGAATTCACAAGTGTATCAAAAAATTCTTGAGGATAATGTGATAATATCTATACATCAGGTGAAACTCTGTAGATGGGAGATGCAACAGGACAATGACCCAAAACACCAGAGCAAGTCCACAACAGAATGGCTTCAAAAAAAAAAAATCTGCCTTTTGAAGTGGCCAAGTCAGAAGCCAGACCATAAACCCAATAGAAATGCTATGGAATGACTTGAATAGAGCCATACACATGAGACGTCCAAAGAATATGACAGACCTAAAGCAGTTCTGCCAAGAAGTATGGGCTAAAATTCTTCCTGAATGATGTGCAGGTCTGATCCACAGCTACAGGAGACACCTGGTTGAGGTTATTGCTGCCAAGGTTGGATCAACCAGTTATTAATTCCAAGGGTTCACTTACTTTTTCCAACTACCATTTTGGATCTTGAATGAGTTTGTTCAATAAAAACATGAAAGCTTAGAATTTTTTGTGTTATTATTTAGGCACATTATAATTGTCATTACTCTTGACTTAGATGAAGATCAGACCACATTTTATGATAAATTTATGTAGAAAACCATGAAATTCCAAAAGGTTCACATACTTTTTCTTGCCACTCTAAGTACTTGAAGAAAGATACTAAATTAGTATATTCAAATTCATTGAAGTCACATGCACCAAACCAGACTAAACCATTTTAAATAAAGAAAGATATGTAATTTTAGAAGGTTCTGGGACCAAAATCTATTTTAGTGTCTGTTCAGTTTTGTTCATTGTTAATTCCTTGGGTTTAAGAGGACCTATAAGCAAATGCAAGCTAAACTGAACTGAATTGATAAAACATCGTAGATGACATATAGAAGAATGTTAGATGAATGAGGTCTCAGTTATACGGTATCTGTTGCATTATACACAGTAGATGTCTACAATTATGTTTTGTCTAATTTGGATACCTTGATATGAGGTTATTAAAGTTTGCATGTATACAGATTACACCAACAGACTTAAAGTATGCAGTCAAACTGAAATTGAATTATTTTCACTTAATTTAATCCTAATTTATTGCGGTTACATGTTCTGGCTCACGGGCACCATATCACTTGTTACTCTGTGAAGATCAGTAAACAGGACAGGTCATTGAAGGATCAGGGAAAAACAAAATATCTGAATTATTTCCTGTGTATGTGTCGTGTGTGTGTACAAAAATGCAGCACTACAACATGATTAGGACACAGAAATATTTAACTCAGTTATAGTACCTTCATTTCCATGCAACACTCTCTGTGCACATGAGCTCTCACAGGCTGTGTTACATCCTCTCTCCTATATAAATTATCCAGAATGCCACAATCACTACTATGTGGTTTTAAAAATCCCAAGACTGGAGTGGATATTCTTACAATTCCTGGAAAGGGGGGGCTATGTGTATGCTTCCTCAGACTAGTACCCTTTACACCAGTGGCGGATTTAGCAATTTGGGGGCTCAAGTCGAACCTGGATGTGGGGCCCTCTGCATTTAGTGCTTCTGACTTGCTAAAATACTTAGTTAGGCTTAAGTCATGGGGCCCTGGCAGTTAGGGGCTCTAGGCGCTCACCTACTTTTGCCTAATGGTAACGCCGCCTCTGCTTTGCACTGACCTCAGTTCAGTGATGTGAAGTAAAACAATGGTTTACGGAACGTTACAGGAAACATTGCTTCTCTCTTTTACATGTAAGAGCTGGGGAATAAGGAAGAGCGGGCTGCTCATTTCTTCCTCAGCCTTCCAGGAAAAAATAAGCACAGTATGAAAGATTTTAAAATCACCATTATTTTAATTCAAATCTCTCTGCCTCGGCTGCCCGCAATTCTTTTTAGAAGCATGTGAAATTACTTTAAACATTTTTAATTTAGGACTCTGGCCATTACAGCTAAGATAAAAGCAGGTTTTCCCCCCTTCAGGTTATCCCTAAGAAGTTTTCACATATTACATGTTCCCATTATCTGATGCTTTTCTCTTCAGTTCTCTTTGATGCCATTCTCCTCTGTAATGGATTTCAAAGATATATTTTTGACATTCATAACTGGTAGCTTGTTGGCTTTTTGAAACAGGACAGAAATCTTGATATATCAATTGCTGCAAGTCATTATAATGTTCCTCTTTGCTCTGTAATGATGAGATTTTAACTTTGATATTGCTGCTTATACAGTAAAAGCGTCACACTTTGACAGTCACGATGGCTTCTGTATGCTTTGAAGATGCCAACACAAATTGCTTATCTGTTAGTGTGGAAAAAAAATGTATAAACTATAAATAAAATTATACAGAGAATCACTTTTGTTTGTACCTTCCTGAGAAAAAAGTAACAGAAATGAAGTTGAAAGCATAATACTGTACCAAATGTTCACAAACTTTGAAAAGATGTGACCAGGTCATTGACCCATTCATAAAGTTTTGAAGCAGGGGGTGAGTTCTCAGAATTTCTGCATGCATTTTAAAACATCACCAATTGTATTTGTTCTCGTGTACAGCTGTTTTCACACAAAAAGCTATGTTCAGACTACCTCCATGTTAAAAGGAAAGAGAACCTCATGAACTATACACCACTGTTAATGTCTGCATTCTTTCATTTCACTAGTGATAAAAATACCACTGTCTTATTTTCACATGCCCTAAAAAACTGACATTGCATACATTGACGCATCAGTTTGGCAGTCTGGCAATAACTAGTATTCAAACAGAACAAGCCAGGTCAGTTTCTTTACTAGGTCCATTGGTAAGACATTTAGTAAATGGCTCTCTGGGGACCTGCCACATCACATCAACGATTTAAAAAATCATTATTAATTACCCCACTCTCACCACTGTTAGGAGCCACATGCTTATGACCTTTAATGGTGAAATGTTCTAATTACAGGGATGTCTATCTGGGATTTCGAGGATAGTCTGTCATTCTTTAACATCTAGCCAACAAATTTTTCAAATTTTTAAAAGAAGACAATGGAAACTTATGAATAATAGACAACTGTAACATTAATTATGCATTCTTGTCCTTCGATAATGTCCTATTATTTAACACTGACAAACCTCTATAAAAATCTTGCACAAACATTTCAAAATGCTTGAAGTCACGTTTCAAATGTAAAGGATGATGAACTACCTGAACTGGCTCGATGTTTAAAAAAATGTATTCAGCTGTATTTTTCATCTCTTTTCAACAGAGCATATCATATGAAAGCAAGATGACATTTTTTTTTTACAATTCTATCCTTCATTTGAATAAACATCACCAAGTTAAAGAAATTTATATGTTCATGCAGATCCCTTTCAATTCAAGCACAGTAGGGATGAAATCAAATATAATGCACAAATGTGTGTGTGTGTGTGTGTGTGTGTGTGTGTGCATCTGACAGCTTGAGACTTCATAAAATGTTAATTTCTATTGTTGCCTAAGTTCCTCAATTTTAACTCTTCCCATAGCAATGCGTTTCCTATAACTTTTCACGACTGATATCAGCTCCTATTAGCTCAAACCCTATAATAGCAAAGCAAAATATTACAGTTAGCACCTTAGACAGTTACTTAAAACATTATTTCATCATTTAAATAACAAACTTCTGTTCCACAATACTGCTTTCTTTTTTTAAATTCTACTACTGTCTGACTTGCAATTGTACAGTTGAGCTTTTCTTTCCATACATAAGTATAGTGTCAGACAAAAAAAAGTGTCTCCTTTTTTCTTCCTCTGGTGAGGACATGCCCATATGTCACCAGAAGATGCTGTGCAGTACAGGCTAGAGATTTCATTCTGCATACCTGCAGGGACACATGTGTCATTGTATAAATCCTGCTTTTTTACAGTGACTCTAAAATTCTATGTCTAAGGAATTCGAATTTCAGGACATTAAGTTCCTTGTTTCTGTTTTATTGCCAAATTAAAACCATATTTTGGATTTTACGGCTATAATTGTAAATAGAGGTGTTCATTCCAAATGCACTTGGAAGCTGTCAGTTTTCATAGGAGTTGACCTACTGAGCCTTTAGAAACAGAACATTCTGTCATATGAGATAAGACCACCTCAGAGATAAGTGATGACCTCTGACTAGTGACACGACAATCACCAAAATGAAAACTGATTCTTTCTTTAAAGTAAAAAAAGCTTTTAGCTTTCAATTTTACTTCAATAAAAATAAAACAGTAATTTCAAAAAACACAAGGTAGAGAGTAGGATACAACCTTTACGTTGTCAAATCACTGAAACGTTTAACAACCAACTGAAATACTGTATCTCTGAAATCCTTTCTAGGTAGTGAGATATCAAATTTATTATGTTGCACAGAAACCAAGTAAACTAAAAATAAGCCTTGAGTAAAACACTCAAAAGCTGGAGAAAACAAAGGCCATTTAAAAAAATTAAAATATGATTTCCCCCTAATATGGCAAACATGTCCTAATACAGATTGCTAGTAATACTAAAGTTATTTCTTATCAGAGGTCATCTTAACCCCATGACATTAGCTCTTCCTCAGCAATAGAAACCTCATCATCAAGAAAGACTGTTGCGTCATACATGAAGCAAAATGAAGCCATGTTCAGATATGTACTTTTACCCTGGGGCAGGCCTGAAGCAACCAGGTAACTGTATCATGGCTACAATTCTCAATCACAGACCAAGTCACTGATGCAACTTGCTTCCACACTTAGGTTACACCAGAATGGAGTTCACTTTGAAAACAAGAGTGTTACCCCCCTACTCTGAGGCCACTGTTAGAGGCCCACAAATGCTATGCAGGTTATGGAATAAGAGGTGAGGTCTCATGGGACTTTGTGCAGGCCAATTCCGCCTGAGGATATCTACCGACTCCTTGCTTAGTAAGAAACAAGAACCAGTATCCTTAGTAAACAACAGGGACGGGGGGCAATAGCCTCCTCAGACAGCACTGAGAGTTTTAATGATCCTGAAGACCGTCCCTTAGAGCCTCACTTACTTCTTCTCCAAAGCCAAGAATTATTTAATACACAGCATGGTGGAGGGGCGCCCTTCGGCGTGCTGATTCCAACCTCTCACAGCACACCTGCTTCTAACATCTCCACACAGCAAATAAGTTTATCACCGTGGAACTTATCAGAAGAATGTTTTTGGACACTTACGTATGTGTGACGTGGGTGAATGTAATAGTTACAAAGGCAAAAGTTTTCTTTGATTACATTTTGTAACCTAACCTAATGTAATGTAATTCATCATAATTCATGTACACAGCATAACAAAATGTGAAAATTGTCCTCACTGTTTCTGTTTGTAGAAGGCAGAGTGCAGACCTCAGTGACTGTTTACTTCACCCTTCATACCATAAAGTTAAAATGGAACAATGATACTTGCCACTATAAAACGTATTAATAAATTTACAATAATTACAACCTATGATGTTGTTCTTAAGAAGTATAATCACAGGATTTCCCCTCAGGAAGGATTCTGTATAAAATTCTGATGCCACTCAGGAAATTGCAGGGACCTTCTTATCACTAATGAAACAGAGGGCTGACAGCCTCATCTTTCATCACTGACAGCCCATCATTAATGTCATATACATCATATCCTGGGTAAAATTTTCTTTAACATTCAACTACAAATTTTATCTATATCAAAGAAATGATGTGATACTTCCTAACTGTACAACATAATAGTACTGTGTCACATATGTGTAATGCCATAATATTTGTAAAAGTTGAATAAAACAACCTTTTTAAGAACAGAAACTGACTTACTGCCAAGAAAATATTAGAAGCACAAGCTTGTCTGGTAGACTAAAATACCCAACACAAAGACAACCTTCAACCTCTAATATCGTCTTTAAAAAAAAGGGGGGGGGGGGGATTATGTAAATAAAATTATAGCTTGACATTCATAAAACCAGTACAACCAGACAACCAGACAAAAGCAAAATGAACACCCTTCAGCAAAAATGATTAATTTCTGGCACAAAACGTATGGAAGTCAAAGCACAAACAATGTACTGTAATTATATTTTATAACATATTCAAAATAAGAACATGATTTATACAGCATACACACATCTCTGCAAACTGTAATAACGTGATTACTAAAGTCGACAGTTTGAACCATAAGGTTGTGCTGAAACTAATATTACGTGGCACGTTTGCTATACTAATTTAAAGTTATGATAGTCGTGCTGCAAATATCCAACATTATAAAAAAAACCTAGTCACTAGTTTTATGTATAGCTTATATTTATTGCATGTATACTTTATATTTATGTTACATGTAAAAATATTTATTTATTTAATTATAGAATTTTATGCTTCTAAACAACAATAACATTGCTGCTATTTTAGTAATATTTTCTAGACTCTGTAAATTATGTGGTTTTGTACAATTTTTGGACCTTTTACGGAACGTCTTAATCACGATATTTGAACTGTAAATTTAGCTGACATATAAAGATTCGGACCTGAATCGTTAACTTTATTTATATTTAGTAACAAAACTAATCTGCATTCTGTTGCTCCAGTCTATACAATACACGTTGTACATAAACCTAAAAAACTAAGTAATATTTAATTCCGTGTAACAACTATTTTCTGTTTTTTTTTAACTAACCTAAGTCACAATATTAGCGACGTTTCCTTGTTACAAAGCATTTCTACCCTTTTAACACTGAAGTACTAAACATTAGACAGGATGGCTGTTTCAAATACATAGTTCTCTGTTGAAAACGGTAGGTATTAGTTAGGGTTTGATTAAATAACACCCGTTAAAGAAGACATTAATCTTTTAAATGTATGTGAAAAAGCTTGCTAGCAGTAAACGTATTACAATGTTTATTTAAATAGCATTTGTAATTCTGGATATTAATCACGTTTATTGCTGAACTATGAATCAAAAAACAACTGTTGCTTTTACTGAACCATTTGGATTAAAATTTAAATCCTAATAAAGTTATTTTGGTAACTGCACTATCGTTGTAATACTCTCTCTCTCTCTCTCTCTCTCTCTCTCTCTCTCTCTCTCTCTCTCTCTCTCTCATTGATTGGTTGATTGATTGATTGAATGATTGACTGATTGATTGAATGAGACAGTACTTGCGTTAAAGCTATCTGCCATCTGCAACAGGTCGAATAAGATTTTCTTATATGTAAAACTTTTTAAAAATACCGTACCGAAAAGTGTATCCATGAAATTGTATGAAACGACGACATTGCGCTAAAGTTACGTAGCAGTGTTTATCTTTTTACTTTAACGTTTTGGCAATAGTCTTTGGTCATGTAACGCAACTGATTACTGGCAACAAACAGTCGTGAGGTGTTCAACACAGAACAGGCTACAATATTCATCTGCGTGTGGAGGTACATTCAGCAAACATCTCACACAGTATTCAAACTTTTCATAGTTTAGTGTAAAAAGGAAATGTTTATTCCTATGCAGGTTAGTTACGCAGGAAGTATAACGGTTCTTTATGGGTAGAAGTTTGCCATTGCAATTGTGCTCATAATGGTCTGTCTACTCGCAGAACAGCTTTTATCGTTAAAGCTGAACGTGAGACGAATGCCAGCGTAGCAAACTCATAACTCTACCCTGTGTTGGTTGCAAAATCCGAGTTCTCTTCTTAAGACATGTACATAGTCACTGGCACATAGCTGCAGATAAGGGTTTCTATCAACCTGACGTTTTCTAACTGTAGAAGAAACGGGTTGTGTCAGGTCAGGTACTGTGTACGTATGGTGTTTCTTCTGGACTTTACAGGGAGTAGCTAAACGCATAAATGAATATACATACATTCAAATATATTTAGTTTATTTTCGCGTAGTGATTCTGGGGTTGGTTATTGTTGCAAATAGATCAAGAACAGTAAACGTCATATCAATTTCTATTAAAACTATAGAACTGTTTATTGGTACGGAGCACCCTCATAAAGAGCTGGTTAACTATACTAATACGAGCAGTATTAATAGCACTGTTGCGATTAATATCGGTATTATTTCAATGAATGTAACTTGTAACAGTATAATAATAATAATAATAATAATAATAATAATAATAATAATAACAATAACTTACCTTATTCATAAGTATATATATATATATAGTATGGCTGAATTTTTTGTCTTTATTTAACTAAGTTGCAGTAAATATTGTCTTCATCCAAGTTGTGCCTTTCAGATAGAATTAAAAGTCCTCTACATTGACAGATGAAGTATCGTTTCAATAAACGTGGGATCGAGTTGTATTCGTAAGTAAAGCGATAACGCTTTAGACGACTATAAATCCACGTGTTTACTAAAAACAGAAACAGAATACAGTCGGAAACCACCTAAAGCCCAGCGTCCCGAAGATGACAAGATCCTTCCATTCTTAACTCTCTTGAAGCACAATTTGATTGGCATCAAATGCCCATCCCCTTTTCATACAACCGCCTCTTGTTTGTGCTTATTGATTGGCTTGAACCTCGCTTTTGCCCATGCATCTTAAATATATATTACTTCCCATCTCTCCATAAGTCAAAATCTTCAATCTTATATATACGAAAGGACGTTCCTCGTTCCGGATAATTTACTTCCTGTAAATAAAACAATCCTCAGATTTCAAAAAAGGAAAAAATATCGCAGTTTTTACCTGACCTTCGTTATTACTGTTGTTTTCAATGTTTTATGTCTGGTTACATTACGCAGTTGTAAGTGCACTGTGGATTGTGTACTCGCTGAAATGTCCAGTAAATCAACGGTGAGATTTGCACAGCGATAAAAGCACATATGCAACGTGTCATGGATGATATTATAATGTGATGCAGTCTTTCCCCGTTACGGAATTATGACACATCGAATGCCTTATCGTCTTTTTTTTTATGCTTTATGTACAGCGGTCTACGCGTTTCCGTAAACACCGCAACATCTTGTTCTCCTAGAAGCAACAGCAACAGCAACATGCATACAAAACAGCTGACTCAATCCATAAGCAACACATCTAGATAAGAGAGATGTGGGGAAAGCAACGGGAAAGGACATGTGAGATGAGACAAAGCGACAGCTCAGCCTAACAGATCTGCTCCTGCACGATTCACGTTAACCGTCGAAAATTACAACAGTTCTTATAAAACAGCTTTTACCTTCAACAAGATGTAGCGCATCACCAGAGTTCATAACGCAGACGGTGATATGCAAACACTCGGTTAACAAATTTGACTTCTACACGCAGTCGTTTAGTCAAATATATGTGTTTACGTATATTTTATTAACATTTATATAAGATTATAGTGATGACACGTTTCTTGGTCTGATAAGACTCAATCTTTAAAAGAGCGTATCATATAGTCTAAAAGTGGATAAATGCTCTACGAGACAATGCACTATGCAATTTATGCTTGTGTATATATTTTATTGACAACTGTAATTAAAGTATGCAAAAGATATATTCTGAAGCTTGTAATCTAGTTGGGGAAGCTTTTACAGTTTGTTTTCCTAACAGAAACATCCAAAAAAACGTCGATTGTAGACTTACTAACGGAAATACGTTAGGATTAATTAAATACTCGTTCAGTAAGAAGACCCACTGCTGTTCATTAAGAAGATGGGAATAACTCGGGCACGTGATGCTGTTACCATGAACTAATACCTGCTAGTGGCAACCAGAGGCATACATTTAATCTACACTCACGAAATGTTTTATATATGTATTACATGTGCTATTATTCTACATGAAGTTGTGGAAAACATACGGGGTTGGTTTTATTTTAATGCGTTCCAAGTGATTATTACGATCCAACAGTTGCATGAAAAAAGTTAAATTAGAATGGACACGAGTTTGTCTGCGTGTGAACTGGTTTTCAAACAGCACCCCCCTCTCACGTACCTCTTTATAGCCAATAACTGTAAGGGGTCTGGATCATTTCTCAAAATATACAAAAAAGTAAAAGAATTAATAAAATGAAGTTGTTGACTAACAGAGGTTAATGATATTTGAAACGGATCTGTTTCAGGTGACTGAAATGCAACTGTAAGTATAGTTAAATCATAAATTACCATGTACCTGCTTTGTTCCCTGCAGTTTAGCACATCAATTAAAATGTGCTGAACATTTTTAACCTATTTTTTAAAATAGGATATTAAAAACGTTTTACAAGAAGTAATACCGAAAGTGCTATACAAAAGAAAAATGAATGTAGTATGAATATCAATTTCAAATATTTCAGAGATTGAACAGTGGTATCAAAGTAAGATGAAGAAGCCATTATATCACTGAGAAATGTTTTAACCGTGTTGTACCATTCTTTACCTCACTGTAGATTTTCCTCTGAAATAGTCATGGATACTATTGCTTAGGTGTTGTCATACACAGAAGTAATGTAGAAATGACGTTTTATTGTCTTTACGTGTTTGTCTTGGTCTGCCCTGGCACCTCATCAACTCAACTTTTTTTTTTCATAACTTTTTTTTTTCATGCAGCACACTGCAAAGGTGGCCTAAGTAATTTTAAATTACTTTATTTGCAATGGCACTTTTGTATGCAAATTCTATTAATTATTCTTAAAACATATTTGAACATTATTAGTATGGGCTTGTGATTTTATACGTTAAGTACTATTCTTAGTTAACTCTTAAATATATCTAAATTCACTGATGTAATATCTACATGACCTTTTTACAGCCGATGAATGTTCCCCGATTTTTATAAATTATAAAAAATGATATTAGTTGCAGACAACCGGATGTTAACAAATAATGCAAAATATGTTTGCATAGTCAAATATATCTGTGAAGTGACGTCACTACTACACCGTACTGTATGTGCGCTGTAGGTTGAAATATAGGTACAGTGTTTTGGGATGGCGGCTTAATTACGTTAATAGATATACAGATGTAGAAAATACACATGGTCTGTTTTTGAATGCTGTATAGGACATAAAACTAATCTTAATTGCAATGCAAGATGTCCGAGTCAGAATGATGTCGGAATTGAACTTATTGAGAAACTGAAGAAATCAATTACAAAAAGAGGTCTACTTTATAATATTACTTATTTACGGGTTAAGCTTCATCTGAAAAATTGAATGGTTTGTTAAAATCAGAGATTAATTCTCTCTGATTCAGAACCATCAGACACAAGGCTTGCAGGGATGAAACGTGCACGTCTACGTAAGAGAGTACAAACCATTTTATGGCTGGAGGCGAACTCTAGCGGCAAATGAAGTTGTGCGCTATCCATGGTCCTGAAACCTTCAGCGATAAAACCTTCAGCTCGTATGGATAGAATCGGTTACGTTTGTGCGCAAAATTCATTGTTCTCTCGTTGGAAATGAGAAGCGTTTTAGTACAGAGTATTATCTGATATGAATCAAAAATATTACATTTTAACTCCATATGCAATTAAAAACTATTGTTTTTGATCCTTTTGGATTTGAATGTCAAATAATTATTTTTCACGAGACTGACGTTACAGTTGGCAGCTAACCAATATTCTTTAAATCATACTGTAACAAAACGCCAACCGTTTAGTGTTTCTTAAGTTACTGTTAGTCTACAATGAAATCTATACTTGCAGCATGGAACTGCGAGCAAAACGCTTTTTAATACTTCCGGTTTGCTTTGCACAAGTATACAGTAGTGTATATGTTAACTTACCGGTATTTTAAAATATATGTTATAAATTGGTCTGAAACATAAATGAAAAACAGGCATTCAACTGAACTATACTGCGGAGTATTTAATAGTGGTCCATATATGCTAGGCTTTATAACCAAAACGTTTGGGTCAAATATCAAGTTAAATATCTCCGCTCTCCTTTTTGCCGTCCAGATGTAAATCGAAGAACAAGTAACTATGACGTTCTTCCGTAACGGAATATTACATCGCTTACCTTCTTAAATAAGGAGTGGTCGGAGTTCCCATATCTTTTTAGATGAGCCCTATGTCACTCCAAATCCTAAAACATTTTCAAGGAGATCTATCTGAAATCCAGGGTTTCGCTCAGTCTGAGATTACGAAGAGCTGCAGCTCCTCACTGCGTCAAGCGCAAACCTCAAAGATCCATTAAAAGGGATGTGATTAATTCAAGGCAAAACCCTGGTTGAAAGCCCAGTCGTTCTTCGCCCCTTCTTATTCCAGACAGATCGGTTTTTCCGCCACGCAGCGATACATATATTTTGGTTGGCAAATCGGAGGCAAACCCCAATTATCCACAGCCAACTGCTCATTATTTTTGCTACAGCGTTGAACAGACAACTTCTCTGCAAGGTGATGTTGGTTCGGGCGTTTAGCAGGACATGTGGTTAAATCTCGTAATCAGATGGTTTAGCGCAATCGTGTATAAAAGCAATAACTTAACAGGTACGTGTAATTTCATTGATAATTCGTTTGTTGGAATTCAACATGTGCGATAACTTAACATCTGTAAAACGACAACATATATACTGCAATTGCACAATTAAAGCATTGCACACAGCAAAAAAGTATATATATATATATATATATATATATATATATATATATATATAGAAAAAAA
>JABJVR010000077.1:9623651-9639439 GCA_025773905.1 Chitala chitala
TTGTGAAGCCATTCTTGGCCGTTAACACCCCCCTCCTGTTGTCATTTGTCAAATTTCCAGATGGTTATTTTATTTGTGGGTTTTTTTTTTTTTTTTTTTTTTTTTTTTTTTTTTTTTGCTCCATTTAATTTTTTCTCTTTAGTATTGTATTTTAGCCATCATTATAAACCTACCAAATTTGAAAGGCAGTCATTTAAATTACCCGTTGGGATGCAGGCACTGAAGCTAAATGTTTCTGTAAGTGAAGATGGGAATGTGCCAGCTGCCTGGTGTCCTGCACTCAGTGCAGGTGCAGATATTGACATTGCAGTAGCAGCTTGCTACATTGACTTGTGTGCTGTGTTCATGCAGCGTGACCGGCGGGTACCTCTACATCACCATCATCTATAACATCTCTGTGAGCCTGGCTCTCTACGCGCTCTTCCTCTTCTATTTCGCCACCAGTGACCTGCTGCGACCCTACGAACCAGTGCTCAAATTCCTCACCATCAAGTCTGTCATCTTTCTCTCCTTTTGGCAAGGTCAGCCCGGCTCCACGCTAGCCATTTAATTAATCACCAGTATTAGAAAACATTGGGGACCGTTTTTTTTTTTTTTTTTTTTTCTCTTTTCTCAGGAGAAAGTAGAGTTAATGGCAGCGTTTTTATTGGCTTGCCTTGCAAATACTGTGGGAACATTTTCCAGCTTTGTAGAGGGGAAAAAAAGTTCAGTCCCATTTATGTACACAGTTTATTTTAAAATGAATGATTCTCTGATGTATTTAGTGATATTAGTAATATTTTAGTGTTCAGTAGTATTGTGCAAGAGTTTTTTTTTTTTTTTTTTGTGTCAGGCTGCCTCAGATTTTCCATGAACATTGGGAAGAAATAAAAGCAGGGGCTCCAATTTAATAGATTTCGGATTTAACAGACAGGACAAATACAGTACAGTAATTAACAATGATTATTAAAAATAAAAATGAAATCTTAAATGGCGTGCCAGGCACATTTCACATCACACTTGTTTTGGGTATCGTGGGGTAGACTCGCTTTGTCTCCATCTGAGCTTCCACTGTATACGGGTGTTTGTGTGACTTTAAAGACTGCCTGTTTGGATGAGAGAGGCTGTTTTACCCATTTGCTGTCCTTGCCCACAGGTATGGTCCTGGCCATCCTGGAGCGCTGTGGAGTTATTCCGGAGGCACTGGTCATCGATGGACACCAAGTGGGCGCCGGCACTGTGGCAGCCGGCTGGCAGAACTTCATCATCTGCATCGAGATGTTCTTTGCTGCCATCGCTCTCCGCTACGCCTTCACCTGCACCGTGTACCAGGAAAAGGACACCAAGGCCCTAGGTACCTGACAGCTTCTACTCCCAGCTGAGGAAGTCTTTCAGTGCCCTGTGAACTTCAGGTTATATCTTGCCGTATCCCATAGCATCGCTATGACAACTGTAAACTCTGTTGTAACGACTGTCACAAATGCTAGCGAGCAAAAGCAGTGAGTGTCACTCAAAAGCACCGATTCTTTGTTCGTGGCTTGTCCATTACAGTGAGGTTCTTGGTGAACATGGTGTTTAGCCTGCGGGTGTCCTGCAGGTGTTTCCGCCTGGGTGTTTGGCGAGTGACTTTGTGTGTTTTCCTACATCTGAAGCACGAATTAAATCCCAGCTGTGCCTTAAGAGTGTGCTGTGAGGCGCCTGCAGCACTTGCTCATTTACACTCCTCTGTAGCTCTGCACATCTGTTGTGGCAGACGGGGGAGTCTCTAGGCAGGACGGGGCCCTCGTGTGGCTCTCTGGGGGTTCCTAATCTCCGCAAACTTTCATAGCAAGTGCCTGATCTCAGCTCACAGATGAATGGTTCCATGCGACCTTCAGTCTTCTGATGGGCTCGTGGGCAAATATTTCCAAGCCGAGGAGCTGTCCCCGGAATTGGAGGTTCCTCAGAGGAGAGGATGACAGGCGAAGTCTGTCAACCTCTCTTTTCTGCGCTATCTTGGAGGAAGATTAAAAAAAATAGTGCTGAACACAAACTGTCAAACTTTTTACTAGAACTTTGCCACAAGTGGCAACATTTCAATTGGCTGAATGAGCACAGTTGACCCAGCTTCAGTCAGAACTGCGGTATCTATCATCAGTTCCTGAGTCATCATTACATCTCATCTAATAGTGCTCATTCTGAGTCTGAGAATGTTCTAGTCTGTTGGTTTTTAAATGCTAATTTGTTGATGCCTGGCATCCTCTGATGGCAAAGCTAATTAGTCCAAACAAAACTGGAATGAATAAATATATCATGAGGATCAATGTTTAGAAATGTATGAGTGTATACTATGCAAAAGGAGCATGGTGATTGACAGTGGTTTAATGGTTCTCAGATCTGAGGAGACAGAGCTGACTCTCCCTCCTCAGCTGCTGGTTTCACTGCTTCAGGCAGGAGGACAGGAGGTGGCAGGGGTCATCCGACAGGCTAACTCGTGTTGGAAATACAAAGTGGGGAAGGGATTTGAAAAGCCTTCACCTGGGCGTCTTTTTTCACACCTCTGTGTTCGAGTGATTCGGAACCGTTTTCACGTTGCTTCCTGTTTGAGCATAAATGTACGGCACTCAATGTGCATTCTGTGCCAATGTGTTTCTATAAAAAACTCCAGTAAAGGTAGGTGGCTGTACAAAACCCAGATTACTCATAAACTGTTCACAGGTGTATTTTTTATATTCTTAAATAGTTATCTGATGTGTGCAGCAAAATTGTCAGCTAACATGGAAAACCAATGCTAATTATGTGTCTTTTATATTAATGGTAACTGTAAGGAAAGTACAGACTTTCAGCCAAGCAGTGGTGTGGTGCTGTTCGATTCCAGGCCTACCAAGACTAGGCTACAGTTACAGAGCAGAGCAGTGACTGTGGATGTGACTGTATTCATACCTAGTTCTTCTCATCGCCTGCTGTCCTATTGTCCATTGATGACCCTAGAGGAGTGGATGGCCAAGTGTATGTACTGTGTAAATGTGAGATCAGTGGGTAGAGAAGGTTGTCCAAGCCGTGGAGATGGAAAAGCCATGTCTGTCACATAGTTCACTGCAGCGATTGGTGGAATGATGCTGTGATGATTTCAGTACAGGTAACACCTCCTACCTCACATTCCCTTGTATTTGAGACGGCGTCCTTGTTAATGTCACCGTCATTTGCACTAATTAGCTTGTGCCGGTATTTGTGGGTGAACGTTTCTTAGCCCAAAGTGACTTAAATGTCTCAGTGACAATGTAGTGTTGGGACAAGTGACGCACCTCTGCGATGTGCCATTATAGTCCGTTTAAATGCGATCGGCTTGTGGAGAAAAGGGCTCCAACTTCATTAAGCAGCTCTGAGTAATGTATGCGAAAAAACAGCAATGAATAAACTCTTAATTGTGTTGCTGAGCATTCACAGGAAACAATTTAGCAGCGTAGAGCCGTGGGCGGGATGTTACTAATGCAACCTGCCTGAGGTGTGACAGTTTCTCTCAGCTTCTGCTAAACGTGGCCAAGACCACAAAGCCAACTGTGCCACACACCTCCAGAGCAGAAAACAGTGATGTGCTCACGTTTTGTTTACCTGTAATGTTGCGGGGATTACACCCTGTTTAGTAAGTATGGATTGCTAATAGAATCTGTATTTGGTATTTTGAGGTATTTTTTTATTTGAGGATAAGTTTTTGTATATAAAACATGCACAGTTAAAATAAGTGGTAAATTCAGCCATGTTCGCTGTCTTATGGATTTCTCTTAGTCCTTGTCATGGTGATGCATGGAGCACTTAGCAGCCTGGGACAGGAGCTGCAGGATTGTTTTCCTTTACTGGTTCTGGCACAATTGCGCCAACCAGTAATTTTTGTTCAGCATAGTAGTCTTCTCCCCCCCTTTTTTTTTTTTTTTTTCCTTTTTTTCCCTCATGAAGTCTGGCCAAACAGAACAACATAACAGATGGTCAAATCATAGACGTCAAAGGGATGCTTAGTTTAAAGCAGCTCGTCACTGAAAAATTTAGTTAATATATAAGTGTGCACTTTTTGTTAACGGCTTCACAGGCAAATGTATCTTAACTTGGGCACGAACAACCGTGAAGAACAGGTGATGAGCTTCCTGTGCTAGCCTGTCTGCTGTGCAGCATGGAACATGCCTGTCCAATATGGCTTTGGGAGGGGTAGTTGCTGTCATAAACCCATATATTTAAGCTGACAACACACAAAGAAGAATTCATTCTGCGGGAGCTGTTTCTGAGATCAGGAGAATACTGCTGACTTGTGTAGTACAAAGGTCTTATTCCCCGTAGAGCTCTAGTTCAGTTTAGAACATAAGTACCTTCTGGTGTCATCAGATGGTGCTACAGCCTTTCTGTATGTACTGCCTTGTTTGAGGTGCTAGCACTAGTTTATTATTCATGGCATATATTCATAGCACATGTAATACTTTTTACATGCATCCTATATCTTTTGGCACTGAAACACATTGTTGTGTTTAAGTAGAGCTGTCTTTTAAGGCTGTGCTGACTAATGTAGTGTTTCTGTCTCCTCTGCTCAGTGGATTGGGATAAAGTCTCTGTCTGTGCTATGGTGCTGTATGGAAGCCTTGTCACATACCAGCATTGCCTTGGGGTCCAGGCAGTGGTTGATTATGCACTAGACATGAAATTTTTCCTGAGTCTGATCTGCAGTGTGTTTCTGGCAAATGGAATCATATGAATTACAGTGATCATGACTGACAAACAATAATGTAACATGAACCATGTCCCCCCCCTCCCCCAACTTCGCTCGTATAACACGAGTCTCCTCGTTTTTGTTTTGTTTCTATGCAAAATCTTGCTATGGTGTACTGCCAAGTAACCTACTCACCTCTGTATGACAAAATCTAGATGTGGAGCCATCTCACAGACGTCCATGTTTTACTGTTATGAAACAGAGTAGCATGTACTTGTTGAATCCACCACTGTGAGGCAGTGTATGATCAGACATAATTTCTGTGTAAGTGTAGCCTGGAACAAAAGCAGGTTTGTATCTCATGGAGCCCAGGCCTAACATGGGTACAAGTGGCCAGAATCGTTCTCACATCAGAGTGACCCAGAGCCTAGTCCTGTGCCTAGACTGTCCCCTGATTTCCACAGAAATTGTAGGCTGTCAGCTGAGAGCTCTAATAGGGCAGTACTGTTAAACTTCAGATCCTATATCCATACCATTCTGGGGCATGGGGAATTCCATTTATTAATCATAGGTCTAGTTATTTATGACCATGTCAACAGGAGTACAAGAAAGGAGATGTGTACTCATCAGAGAGTAAATTTCCCTTTTTTCTCCCCTGCATCCTCAGCTAATGGTGCCCCTATGCAGAGTATCTCCAGTGGACTGAAGGAGACCATAAACCCGAATGACATGGTGCAAGACGCCATACACAACTTCTCCCCGGCCTACCAGCAGTACACCCAGCAGTCTACCCAGGAGGTAGTGCAGCCCAGCCAGAACAGCAAAGCAGCCTCTGCCTCCAGCGCAAAGTGGCCCAAGAAGAATGACAAGGTGATGCTCATCGCTTCAGATGATGAGTCGTAGAGGATCCATTCCGATGCGGTGCAGTAAGCTGTCTGACATGCACTCATCGCTGACAAGCAACTCAGCCCAGTCAACAGGACAGTACTTGGGTATCGAACCAAAAGACACAAGACATCCATGTTCTTGTATTACATCTGCTTAATTCACCATTTACCATCAAATGTTCCATTTGTCCAGCACTCTACTGGTGGCAGAACTGCTGAATGTGGTCCAGGACCTTGAGTTGTGAAGTGTTTGGTTTACGCCAAAAAAAGGGAAGTCATCAGGAATTACTATGTTGTAGTGGACTAAAACTGTGCAGTTGTTCAAATCCCAAGTGTGCTGTCTGCTGAAATTACTTTGAATTTGTTAGATCACTTTTTGTGACACCATGCTATGCAGAAGAACATTGCAACACTACTGTGAGTTCTCATTTTAGAAGAGTGATTGACACCCATCAGATATTAGGAATAACTTGGACTACACCTACTGTCATTCATGGTAGCTGAAAGTAAAAAAATTTGAAGTACGTGAATGGAAAGGATTTCATTCACCATCCATTGTAAAATGAGAGCAGGTAATCTCTACAGTGTAATGACATTCTGCTGTGTACTCTGGTATTTTAATATAAAAACTGAAGTTGAACAGTTGTACTTAAATGATGAACTGGGATTATAGTATTTGTATCAGTTTTCTCATAAAGCTTTGACTCCATATGAAATCAGATACTGCTGGGACATTTGTTCCGCATTTGATTCCAGGGATTTGTATATAGTTAATTTAATTTTAATATATATCCTTTAAAACTTTGCACTAATGCTTTTTTATGAAGTTATTCAAAATGTCCTGTTTGTTTCTGCTGACACTTGTCCCTGAAGTAAAATAAAGGAACAATTATATACTGTATGATAAAGGACCAGTTACTTGTAAAGCGGCATATGAATTTCTCACATGAAGTATTGACATTACAATTCTCATGCCAAGCTTTACACGTGTGCTGTAAATTTATTGTACGTACAGATGTATTCTATGTTAAAGGTGAGCAAATGTATTTTGACATTTTCTGAACTTTAAAGTTGCACATCTGTGGTTTAGTTAAATTCAGAGGTGTTTTTAATGGGTGGGGGTTATTTTTTGCAGTGATATTGTATAATTGCATTATTCTTTCACTTTTTTTTTTTTTTTTTTTTTTAAATCTTGCACAATTTTCGAACTATTGCCATTGGTATGTTATTGAAATTCTGTTAAGCCATAATAGCTTGTGTTCGGGGTTTGTAAGTTTATATACACAATGTTTCTGACCCTTTAGAACAGCAGCATTGACGCATGGGTGTATTCCTTCTTCCTGGTTCATTGTAACTGAAAGCAGTATTTCTGCATAAAGCTTTTATTAACTAAATATTTTAATCCAGTGGCGGTTTAGTGCTTTTTGTGTCATATGTGCCAATTACAGCAGACTTGGTCAGAGCTGGAACTGTGGGTTATTTATGTCATTTCCCAGTAAAACACCAGTAATCCTACAGTGTTGCTCTGTACTCATCCACACTTGGAGCTGCTTTCTGCAGGACACTGCAAACTCTACAGTTGTGCTCAGGTGAGTCACTTTTTTACAAAAACAGTGAGAACATATCCAAATGAAGTGAAACACAAGACTAAGTTTACATAAATATGCAGTGCAGTGACAACCCATTATGTTTGATTTGGGATATATTTTCTTACTCCTTAGCAACTGAGTTACTAAAAGGAAAGATACAGAAGTTCACAAAGTTTTTATTTTAAATTAAAATTTGTATCCATGTGCAGTTAAACTTAAATTTTTCCATACTATCAGCTCAGGCTGTATATTATTAAATTTTTGTTAAAATAGTATGTTGTGTAAGGGTGGTAAATCAATGGAATTTTTTTACAAAGAAATAAAGCATATTCCTCAGATAAATCATGTAATTTACCATATCCTGTTAATGTAGTATGAGTCAATTTGTTTTCCCGTTGTACCAAATTCCAGTGTTTACTGAATCGGTTCATACTTCGTTTACAGATTTTATGAAGAGAGGCTTTATTTATTAAAAAAATAATAATAAAAATTGAAAAAATGCACAGCAGAGTCATATACAGAAATAATTTACTTTCTCATTCTCAGTCAAAACACAAATAAGGATACAGGGCAACAAAAGTAAATGTATTTTAGTCGAGGTCCATTAGAAAAACAAGTGAATGTTAAATGGAATAATTTATGTATGAAGTCGACAAAAAAAAAAAAAACGCATATAACAGGAAATTAATTAACATGGTTAGAGTATAACAGGTCCTAACTGGAATGCTGCAACTCCAGCGTTGTTCAGTCACCTTCAATACTGCAAATCCAGACAATGAACAGATCTATGTAGAAAACTACAATATATCGTGATTACACACGGTTATGGTAACTCTATAAATGTCTTTAAAAAAAGTTCTCATCTATGTGACATGCGAACTACTTTTATACATTTACCACACCTTATACTTCGGGTCACCAATCAAGGAGCTTTTCTTATGTATTGTGTGCGCGTCTGTGTGGCACGTTGCCACAAACAGCAGCCCATTTCAGACCGAGGACAGCAGCTAAATCGAAAGTTCTCCACCGTTGGGTCACGAAAACCGGTCAAATTTATTTAGAAACATTTTTAACATAAGAACACAAAATCAATGACAAGCACCCCACCACCTTCCCATAATCTAAAAATGGGTCACTCAAAAAGATGTTCGATTACACAAGGAATTGTTTTTTTTATTTTTATTATAAAGAACTGGTGTATCGGACCAAATCAGACATAAAATTGGGGCCATGAGCTAAAAAAGGAAATTTTTGGGAAGCTCTGCGCTGCATGAAAAGCAACCCAAAGCTTGAGTGGCGCTGAAATTACCAACATAAAGGATAACGGCTAAATTCTTAACTCCTAACAGCATTCACTGAATAGCTTCATGAAATGTCCGAGGAAATAATACATGTATATGTTACATATACAATAATATACAGCAGGCTGACTTTCCCATATCAGCCTTAAACGCAGTCTCATTTAAAATAAAGTATCCAGCTCATCTATATAGTCCATCCATGCATCCATTCTCTACACCGCTTACCCAATTCAGCGTCGCGCGAAGCCTGGAGCCCATCCGAGGAGGCGCAGGGCAGGGGACACCCTGGGCGGGGCGCCAACCCTCATCTATATGTTCTCAGACCTTAATATGTATGCACTAACTCATGAGTTGATCATAGAGAAGTGAGATGTTAAGAGCTTCATAACTTCGAGATAAAAATGAGATCACGATCGCTGGTATCCGGCATTTTGCCTTGCATTTCAATCACGTTGCCTGGAGCTTGCGGCCCGGGGACCGTGCACCAGAGAGCACTCGGCGACACGCACGCTTTTGAATCTGTCAGATGCCGACGATGGCACGGCGTCCGTGTGGCCACTCTTGTATGACTAATTGCAACAATAATGCCAAATCAAACGCAGGCTAATTTACATTTTTTTTTATTTTTATTTGTATTTATAGACAACTCATTCACATAAGTAGGCGTGTCACCTTTCCAAAACTGTTATTTATATGCAAAATTCGCGGTCGCACAACTATGACACGGAAATTGCATGTCACTCCGTACGTGACTTGTTTTTAACGTTAACAGTTATAGCGTGGGTGTTACTGAAGGCCACTTTTTCCAAATGTATAAAAATCAGATGCGTCATTTTGCTATAAATACAATGTTTCCCTAAAGCGCGGCTTTCAAACACGTTGCACAAGCAGACGACTTATTGCAACCTGTTTTCACGCTGTGCAGAGGAGGCAGTGTAACGATAGTCACCACTGCAAAACATTTACAGGGGGTACTTTATCCTATTTAATATGAATAAAGACATTTTGAATTCAGAGCGTCACTTTCCAAGTCTACGCGCGTAACCTGAAGCTTTGATCAGCATCGCATGCATACTTAAACAGCATCACTTATAGATCTTTTACAGTTTCCACTCTTTGCTCTTATTCATTATAAAAGTTGTCCGCTCTGGTATTTTAAGTTAAAATAATTATTAAAATATAGCTCATACATATACAGTATACTGTATAGTCGTAACAACAACGTAAAACGAAATACGTTTACGGAAGAAATCGCATCGGTAGTCAATGCGAGTCTGATAAACAAGGACGCACAGTGAAGACACTACAAAAACGTACATGGTAAGAAAAAAATACACCTCATGAAACAGGACAAGAGAGAACAAAGCAAGGCGGGAAACGTCATGTGCGAAAACACAAAAAAAAAAAATAGGTGCAGTGAGTTCGCCTGGTCGTGAAGGCACCCTCAGCCCAGTCGCTTCTTTGTCGTAAGGGTGAATATGAATAATCCCACGGCTAAAACACAACATTCAGAATCCCACTGTGGCTGAACCTCCCTATCAAACGGACTCCTGACTGCAACATTGTATCAATACATGAAAGCAAATCGTCAACTCTAGTAAGTTTCAGTTCTCAGGGGTAATGATACCCTTCTAAACTTCATATACACACTTGGGTAATCGCTACATTTTACGATATTTATCTGATAACTGTATATGGTTTCCTTAACCACAAGGAATTGTGGCCATTTGGGATTGGAATTGCTCTTATGTATTATTGGTACACTTTGAAACAAAGCGACCAACACCGGCAACGGCATTTTATATGAAGATAGTAGGAATGATTTATGAGAGGACGGAACAATCAACATCTTGGGGCAAAACACGACCAGGTACTGTACTTTTTACTGCGTAAAGATTAAAACCAAAACAGTAGAAGTAGTTTACATCTGTAATATACAGGAAATAACTGCAGGTATTTGTCACAGCAGCTATCCTTAGCTCTATATCCAATATGGATTACCTACCATGAAATATGGCATTAACAGTAAGTTTAGAAGCAAAAAAAAAAAAAACCTAAGTGCTTATTTCAGTTGACTTTTTTCCTTAGCCTATCCTCCAGTCATAAAAACTTCAAAACGAATCAACTCTCAGCATTAAACAGACCTTATATTCAAATTTCATATTGTAAACGGTCTTATTCTGCATCATTTTCAATAACATTCAAAAACTGTAAAACATTTTAAATATGTTTAAAAATTATTTGGAAGAAACATTTCTGTTTGTTCTGTTCACAGATTTTGAGCTATACAATTCACCATGTATAGCATAAAATGTTATGTTCCAATTCATTATATGAGAAACCTAAATTTCAAAATGAAATTATTAATCCTATTTTAAGAACAGACTATCCTGAATATATCCCTACAAACTGATCTTTCATGTACTGATGTGTACTATATTAAGAACATATCAACAGACCAAAAGATCTTACCATAATATTAAAAAAATAGTTATTATTTTGACATTACAATCCCACATGACTATTAGACCAAAAACACGATAATTCACACTCAATTCCTTGCAAGATACCACAGGCATCAGTGTGGTTTCAGACCACCTCTACCACCTAACATTTTTAAAGTTTATACAAAAATACCTCAAGTACTCATTTACACTTCACTTATGCAAGTGCTTAACTGCCAAGTCTCAAAATGCCAAAGGGTAAAAGGTCATAAGTAGTAAGTTACCTTGCCGGTGCCGGACATTTTAAAGCACAGTGCACAACAGGGATTTGTGGAGAGTAATATGAACACAGCATTCTCCCAAAGTCACACGACAGAGGTCCTCCACCTTGCCACCTCCTCACCGATGACCCCTCAGCTTGCGTGGGACAGGGACAGGTCCAGCAGGGCCTTGTTGCCATTAACAAGCTGTATCACGTCACCTCTATGAAGGGGCAGAAAAGGGGGCAGACCCTGGGGTGTGGCCAGCCGACTTGACAATGGTGATGACACTGGCGCTGCCCCCTTTGCCGGGGCCCAGGGGCCCACGAGCAACCGTCCGAGCGAAGCACTGCAGAGCCTCGTACTTGGAGCGCAGCGCATCCAGCTCCAGCCGCATGCTAGCATTCTCGCGTGCCAGCTTGTCCACCTCCTGCTGGAGCTCCGCCTTCTGGCGCTCGAGCTCCTCCTTCTGCGTGACGCGCTTGATGCGGCAGCTGGCCGCGTAGCCGCGGTTCTTGAGCGTGCGCCGCCGCTGCTTCAGCCGCACCACATCCTCCTTGGTGAGGCCGCGCAGGTGCTGGTTCAGCTCCCGCACTGACATGGCCACCAGCTCATCGTCGCTGAGTGCCGGCGCATTCTCCCCCGTCTCCTTCTTTACCTGCAGGGACACGGGAGGCAGAGCCCCACACGGCCAATCAGGCACAATACCACTCTACCCGTGGCAGCCTTTATCATTTCATTGTGCATACGTTAACTTCCTGCTATGATTATCCAATAAAGGATCACAATATTTTCGTAGTGTATGAAGCTTTAATATCACAGAATTATCATCACCATCATCATCATCTGTTTTAAATGGGGCATCATTAACCATGGCAAGATAGAATACCTGTGCAGAAGTGAACAGTTAAGTTGGTGTGGGAAATGTAACAAGCATATTACAAATATCAACACAAGAGGTTACACCAGTTTGTACAATTTAAATCAACAATTTTAACAGGTCCTCAGAAAGCCCAAAATATTTAACAGACCATAAAAAATAATTTATATCCTACTTAACTGGATAATAAAACTAAACAAGTGGTGAATTTCAGCAAGAAAAAAAAAAACACTTGTGCAATGCATTCTCACCGTTAAAGCTTTGCTTGCTGTGAAATTAGTCGTCATACCCCGTGCACATTCACCTGGAAGAATCCCTCAAGAAATGTGCCTGGAACAGAAAAAATATGGTCTTGATATATTCATTTAATTTCAACAATCAATGCATACTAAATTCGTTTTATGTTCAAACATATTTTAACTGACTTTAGCTAACTACAATTTAACATGAAAGCGTGATAAATTGTAAGGAATCAAACACTGAATAGGTACGCAACGTCGCTTTTCAAAACTAAACTGCTTACAACGTTACAAAAAGCTACCAGCAGAGGTCAGTGTTCACTTGACTTTACAGGCTATTGCAGGGGTGGGCAATTAATTTTGCCAAGGGGCCACATAAGAGACTAGGACTGTTGTGGAGGGTTCCGGCTAATAGGCTGAACTCAGTTCTGCTTAACATTCATATTATCACTCTATAAAAAAAGCTTTAAATTGTATACTTTGAATAAACTTCTACAGGTAAGAGTAGATATTATGATTGGGCAATGAAACAGGTATGGTATAAAAGCCAACATCAAATCATCATTTAATTAACAATGACAAGAACAATTTTGAACAAAATATGCATTTTGCAGTATTTCAAAGACCAGCATTAAATTAACTTTATACAAATTACTGCTGCTATTCTACTTGTAGTCTAATCACCGCATTGTAATGGCAATTTAATTTGTAATCCTTAAACACAGCCACCTGATCTCCACACACTAAGCACACGGCTTTACCTTTAACTTCAGTAAATAAATTATTCAAAGTCCACATCTTGTTTAAAAACTCTACATTCTGCATCAACCTTTCTTTTTTTAACAGGAGCTGACATTTTTGAGGGCTAACAGCCAAGTAGCTCTCTCTATCTCTCGTAAGCGGTTATTCACCAGCAGCTTACTTGTGCTCGCAGGCACGCGCACCGGCCCAAACGTGCGCTGAGGTTGCGTTAAGTGAACTATTTTTATTCAATTCTTAATTTCCCAATAACTTAGCATGGGCCAGTCAGGGACAGGCATGGGGCCGGATTTGGCCCGCGGGCCGTACGATGCCCAGGTCTGGGCTATCGCCTTGAGCAATGCATCCCTGAACGAGTGTCAAGCTCTGGAACCTGAGTCCACTAATAACTACACTCATAAAAAGATAAAGTTTTTTATGAGAAGGGAGCCATACGAGACAGTTTTTAAAATTGATTTATATTTCTCATTCTCAGAATACTGATGTGGCGCCCTGGCACAAACATGCCTAAAGCGTCACCTGACCAGTGCAAGTATAAACAAGCTCCTCGTGGTAGCAGGGAAGAAACTGGATGGATTTGTGGGAAGGTTTTTTCACACTTGCATGCCCCTGAATTAAACTGCAGGTGAATCTAGAGTGTTCTCTGAAAGCTTCAACACAAACCCCCACCAGCCTCAGGGAGGAGAGACAGCCTAACATCTCCTTGGTATTTTTGTACATCTACAAAACAACTGTAAAGTAGTCCAAAGGGGGAAACCCAAGCCAGACACCAAGTATACATAACTGACTTCCCAAAAGCGAGTATTGATTTTTGTAATTGCTCCATCTCTATCTCTGGAGTAGATTCTTTATGTCTGCAAGGTCTCTGTAAAAATACCCCTAAAATTTGGTTACTACTGTGATCCAAAATTAAGCTTGGGAGTGTGCGTGTGCATGCATGCCTGTGTGCGTGTTCCAATGTGTCATGTATAGGTAAAGAAAATAGCATACTGTATGAACTCATGACTTCTAATAAGGCAAGACTATACTTCACTATTATGGACTACACCAATATGGAAAATTCCAGAAGGTTGAATATATTACCAGCAATATAGTTTCCACTGATACAAGCTCTCCACCCCTTATAGTGATAGTCATTGTTGTATTTTTGATTTGAGACAATATATCTGGTCATGTACCAGACTGGATCCTGTTTTTAACCTTTGGCTTCCATAGACCTTTGTACAGATCCATATTTAACTCCATTGGTTATTTTTAACCTGATTGCTGACAGCAAATCCTGTCAACTGATTTAAGTGAAATACGACCTTACATGAGGTAGAGCACTACTTTGCACTGTCATAGGACAGCACAGGATTACTTTGGGGCACGTAATTTAATGTGTGGCATGCTGATATTATGGACACACAGTTTGGGAACTTAGTACTTATCTTCGCTGCAAATTTTTTGTTAATCGCCTCAGTTATTTGAAAGCCAGATGTTTGTGTCATTGGTAGTGCAGGTTCTTACTCAAGGAAGTTTAAGTTCAAATGCATTGTAGGGGTACTGAATTTAAAACCAATAACAGATGACACATTGAACACTTCTGCATCCAACACATTGTATAATCCATCTCACATATGTAAATAAACCCAAATATATATGTCCATTAAAGAGCTGACATTGTAGCATGTGTTGAAAGTGAGCTGTTATACATACATACACTCACTGGCCACTTTATTAGGTACACCTTGCTAATACCGGGTTGGACTCCATTTTGCCTTCAGAGCTGCCTTAATTCTTTGTGGCATAGATTCAACAAGGTGTTAGAAACATTCCTCAGAGATTTTGGTCCATACTGACATGATAGCATCACGCAGTTAGCAATTTGTGTTACCAAGAAATAGAAAAGGTGTACCTAATAAAGTGGCCAGTGAGTGAATATATCCATCCTAGATCTGCCTCAGTGAATGAGCAGAGCAGGTTGGAACCGTTTAAGCAGACAGGAAGACATGCGCAGTCTTGTGATAGATCATGGCTTTCCTGTGGTTTTCCATACCTCTGTTTGCTGTACTTTGTTGCTGTCTCTCAAATTAAGCTAATTTTAACTTTGACCCTCTCAAGCTCAAAGTTAATCATCGTATTCTCAATCTTTAAGACACAGAGCTTTTCACCAACGTTCAATCATTAGGAAAAATCTGTGATATCTTGACTTTAAAAATGCTGGGGCATTGCAGCAAAACACCCTACATGTGTCCAAATGTCACTGAAAAAACAAAATACCCAAACTCATACCAAAACCAGCCTTTACATTATCTTGCGCTTTACTTAAAATTTTTGGGGTTTTATCTCAACAGCAGCAATGCTTATTGATGCAACCTTGGAAATTCCTCCTTGATACAAATGGGGAAAAGCCTTCAATACTGACGTCAGCTGCACATGGCTAGCCAATGAAATCATAACAGTACGCAAGCAGACAAGAAAAAATAAAAAAGGGGGGGGGAAAGCCTAGACAGTAACTTGGCTTTTGGAATGTGTATTTCAAAAGGGCTGTGTCAGGAGAAGACCCTGGTCTCTTTCCAAGCTGCTTAAGAGGAATTTCTGCAATATAAAAAAAGCTTTCTCTTCGCACACTGGGCTTTTACAGTCCACTGACATGGGTAGGGGGCCATGTTATTCCCCTGAAACTTCTTGGGCACTTTCTCATTCACTTTACTAAAAATACACGCCTACACTATCAACCCTTTGGGGTGTTTCCTTATCCCTTTTAAGAGGAAAAAAAAAATCAACTTCTCCTCC
>JABJVR010000077.1:9639539-9650248 GCA_025773905.1 Chitala chitala
CATGGATGTGCAGCTGACAAATCTGCAGCAACTGCGTGATGCTATCATGTCAATATGGACCAAAATCTCTGAGGAATCAGAGTCTAACTAACTGTAAGTGCTGTCCTATAGTCACAGTGCACACGATTAAGTCAAGCAATTGTCATACAAGTAAAGGGAAAAGTATAAACATAAAATGTAAGTCTTGTATAAACTAGAAAAACATGTACAAACAAACAGCCTTGCAACAATGGAGTGAATGGAAACATAAGAGCAGTCATGGAGTTTCGCCTAGATCTGACAAAGGCCAAAGTTTTCAGTTTTACAGGCAATAACAATGGCTCTCTAATTTAAACACTGATTTAACTACTAGCAGATGGTGCCTAGTATATTCAATGTAGCTAATGAACCATTGCTATAAAACACCTTTATGACCAATTTAAAACTTAACAGTGCATATACATTCTGAGACCATGGAAGTATTCGCAAAGAACTGAATGGTATATTCCAAAATAATGCTATTTAAGCCTAACAGTATAGTATATGTTTAAATAGCAAAACAGAAACATGTCCATTCAAAATCTTCATTGTGGCAAATAAGTAATGTTGCTTTTTGGTTTTCCCAGATGGTTGTATGTATGTAGGATTTTAAAAATGTCATAAATGCCTGAGATCTTATTATAAAGCCAAATATTTCCCTCTAATTCAGGGAATTACAAAGCAACTAATCTCACTGTTTTTCTGGGAAGCAAAGACAATGATTTTTGACAAATTGAGGAAATTTTTGAGCAAATTGACATCTTAAATATTGACACACTAATGACATACTGACTGCAAATGCTGAGTAAAAAGTTCTGCACTGTTAGCTGAAGTTAATTTTGTAGGGGGGAAGAAAGTATTCTGAGTGTTATAATCTTTGTAAATTATTTGCATCAACCCAAGTTATCAATTGCAATCCAGTGCTCTTCAGGCATTGGGACACTTAACAGCCTAGGTTTTGATTGGCTGATTCTTAGCATGCCATTCTAGCATGTAATTTAACACTATAAAGTGTCTGAGGTAGCAGCTTGCTTGGTTATTGCCTCTTCATAGATGCTGCGTATTAACAATGGTTCAGAATGTCATCATATGAATGTACTGTCACTGCCAGCAGGGATCAGACCCTTGACTTGAGATGAAATTTGCTATGGAACAAATTCAGTGTTGAAAGATGATCTTGAAATGTTTTTTTTTTGTAAGATTGGCTAATACTAACATTTTATAGATAAACATATACATTTACAAGGTATTTAAAAATAAAATCTTAAATGCTGGGCTATCGTGCTGGAGGTGCAATATCTGAAGTATATCGTTATTGAATTGCAGTAAAACCTTATGGTAGGGAAAATGGAAAACGTAAAATATATTCCACTGTTAATGTGAACAATAAAAAAATACTTGAAAGTGCAAACTGTAAAGTAAGTAAAACTGACAAAAACGTAAACTTTTAAAGCCTTTCTGTTGACTGCTTCTTGAATGCTGGAACAAATTAACTTCTCAGATTATAGTTCTGTGGCTTAAGAGTGAATATCTCCCCCTTATGGACAGTAGCGTACTACAATAACGACTAGGCACAGTTTAAATACTTCTGTTTGAGTCTATTTTTTGGTTTAAAAACAGCTATAATGTGTTCATAACACTTGCTTATAAAATGTAAATATTAGAGTTAAAAAATGCCTTGAAAGCACCAAGTATGCTGCACTATGAAAATATTTACATCCAACCCTTATGTGGTAGCTTTGATTATTATTTTTATACCCTCAAAAAATGGTTAAACAGTCGTGTGCTGTTTTGGATGGATATTGAATCCATATGGAATAGTTTACGTTATTGACGGTGTAGACCTCCAGGGTTATCAGTTTCAATGTGAGTATCTGTGTGCATGTGTGTGTTGAGTTCATGTGTATGAAATCTTTATCTTCATTTCAATAGAGAAAAGCACATCTTTGATACATGCACAACATTGTCTCATCTATGCCATTATCAACACCATGTTAAGCCAAACAGTGTAGCTGCTAAGTGACCCAAATAGACTGAAGTAGGAATTTAAACAAATACTGTCTGTTGCTTTAAATAACTAAGAAGCACCTGATCTTTATAAGAACTTAAGACGCGAGTCCTTATTTGTACTTGATGCAAGGTGCCCTTAAAAACACGCCAAGGGCCTTCGCGGTCACAAAACACTCATATCCAATTAAAACAAAGCTCAAAGGTTGCATGATAAAAGTCCAACACAATGCAAGTTAATCTGCAGCAGGGCAACACTGGTACACATAAACATCAACATTGCCAAATTTCCATGAGTCACACCTGTCACACCAAGCGGAGAAAAGCAAGGCAGCCTCTGACTTATGTCTGTTTCAAAGAGGTCGTGATAAAGCCAGGTATGAGGAAGATGAAGTGTAAAGGCCATGGCAATTGCTTGTCTTCCAGGAAGGTGCCCCGCAAACGTGCCCCTACATGACAAAGAGAAACAGCTGAGCACCCAGCACAAGACATCACTGACGCTACACTGTAATCTTGATTCTCGTACAAGCAGGGGTCAAAAAGAAACTACAAACTCACGCAGTAGTCCCAACCAATAACTGTGGCTTCCATCACCGTTTTTGTTTCATACCAATATTGCTAATTTAGTGTTAATTCAGTGTTGTTGTATTAACTTCAAATTGCTTGTGGATTACAATTATGATAATTATTGACTTACCTAAACATTATGCCCTGTTCAGCTTTAAGTCAGTACTTAAAATATTTTGCAAGGTGGTTGTGTACTATTTTTCTCCCTCTGTATTTTATTTTAGAATCTTTGTTTACCATTATGCCAGGTCAGGAAGTACAGTACCTAAAAATTGTGTATTTAAACTCATCCATAAATTTATTTGAGGCTCTCATGTTGAATTAACAGTATATTCATGATAAATAACTCATCCCACAAGGGCACATTGCTTTTATGAGAAAAAAAAGCTTTATTAAAAGTACAAAAACAGGTACAGAAAATGTATTTACAGCAATAAATTATATCAGTATTTTCAGTCAGAGCATGAAAACCGTGTTTTGGGGCTGGGACTTCACGTGTACACAAGTACAGTCAAACTAAAATGTAAATTAAATCCAATAATTTAGATAAAATCTTTAAAATTCTGACATAGTACAAAATGAAAACACGAGTGATAATGAAAAGCAATGACTGGCTAGGTTTTCATGTTGTATTCACCTGAAGTCAACCCAAGACACACAATCTGTACCTCATAACCTCAAAAAAAAAAAAAAAAAATTAAAAATAAAATATGATATGCATCATCTGATGTCAATTCTTAAAATGAGTCTATGCCCTCAAAATTAGCACACCTTTTTAGATCATCTTAAGTGGTGAATTAATTGTTTATGCACAAAAATATAGGAAATTGTTTATTAAAGCAGCAAACTTCGTATGTCTCAGAGCGTCTCAAAGTTATGCGCCATATAACTGGTCGTTCATCTTTATGTGCGTGTAAAACATCTTAAATGACAGTCAGATATGTACTAAGTATCATTTTGAAGTATGTGGTAAGTCTGAAATGTTGAATAACATAAAAAAACGTCCATCGACAACCATATTGAAATAAACACCACAAAAAATAAAGACTGAAAGGTACTTGATTCTCAAACAAAAATACATCCTGTGAATTCCAGTATACTTTAAAAGTAGAACTATAAAAACAAAAATACATTATTTTTTCTTGTGTATCACACAAAATACAGTACACATACTCAAAACCGGGGCACAACATGAACTAAATCTCTCTTCTGTCTGGCACTTCTGTTCCAGTTTGTAGGTTCAGTGCTCCACAGTAATGACTGATTTGAGCTTGTAGACATAAAATGCCCGTTCGCCATTGTTTGACATTTGTGTGATTAATCGCCTCGTGACATATGGATCATCACCATCTGCAAACCTTGTCATTATAGAGTTTAATACATCACCGCTTCAAAGATGAAAGGAATAATGCAAAATGAATGAGCAGTGTGAATACAATGAGATTTAGTACAGTCCCCACAACCATATTTTTGTGATCCATTTTCAACAGCCATTGGTTGACTTTAAAAAGCCACCACTGGGTGGTGCTATATAACAGAGAATAAACAGCTTCAATTAAAAAAAAAATAAACTTTTCTTTATAATAAATTATATATGTTATTGGCAATGTGTGAAAAGCAGGCATTCTATACAAACTTTACTCAAAAATGGTGCAGCCTAAATGGCAGTTAAAGTGTAAGTCAGACACAAAGAAATAGGTAGGAGAAGGAAGATTAACACACAAAATATTGTTGAACATATGATTATTGATGTGGTGACACTGATACTGATTTGATTACTGACAAACTCTAAACAAATTTCAGCCATTCATTACTAATAATCGAAATAACTATAATCCCAACCTGAAAAAAAATTCCCCACAATCCCACTTTCTTTAAAGGGGACTCTTCCTTGAACGAGTTTGGGACACTGTATCTGCTTACAGTCTTATCCTAATAGGCTTATCGTCTATGAAGCACGCAGACGGCGTACTAATAAGAAGTCATACTTAAAACTTGACCTGACACCTGACTTCTCTCTCTGTCTTTGAAATGATCGGTTTCATTATTTTGTTACATTTCCAAAACAAGCTGCTCATAAAAAAAATCATAAAAATTATCTAAATTAAAAAACTATACAAAAAGCCATTGCTTACTAATACAGTCAGATATGCAGAAGTGATATCCTGTTCCTCCAAAGCTAAAAAGAGGGACATGTCGTGTTCATCAGGTAAGAGAGAATGTTAACACTGCTCCACTCCCATCACCATCATCATCAAACTGAGATAAAGCTTAAACGAGATGTCTAAGGCGGTCATTTCTAAATGCAGAATATGCACAATGTCGGGGGAGAACGAAACACACCGGCTGCATATTAGTTCAGCAGAAGCCATTCACTTGTTCTTTGTCTAGGGAGTTAACACAGCAAGTTTCTCCTTACACCAATGTCCGTGTCCAAGTTTTAAATATACAGAAAAATACAGTTTAAAAACATTGAGTGCATTTGACCAGCACTGGCAGGAATGCTTTAAGGAGTCAAAGCAAGAGTGTAGTCTGGCCAATAAAAATTACAAATTAAATACACTTACTGTATTATTGGCCTTTTTTGTATAATATGGCTGTATATAGTTATAAGGGTACCTCCCATTGCCTCTGTATCCAATATGGATTACCTCCCAATACGGCACTGACAGCACAACTCAAAAGCAGAAATAAAATTCCCAAAAAAAAAAAAAAAAAAACATTTATACATATTGTATATATTCTGTATTAAGTACATATTAGCTATGTTCCTAGTCCGTTATTATAAGCAAAACAAGTCTTAAGTTATAAAAATACATTTAAGCAATACGACCATCACGGCCTCTTCTATTTCAATTCCAGAAGGCAGTTAGGTGTTCACACAAATAAAACTGCTTTTTACAATGTAGTTAAATAGTTTTCTATTTTTAAATTGAGCTGCTATTGTTTTTTTTTTTTTCTTTTAATGTAGCATCACTACTGTAATTATGAAGACAGACTTCTAAAACACCATGCTGTGTGGTGTGTATAGAAATAACACTACAAATCAGAACCTGTGTGGAGTGTATAGAAATAATACTAAAAATCTAAATGCTTTTTGAAATATTTGTTAAATTGTATACCTGGTCCACAATTTACTGAGTACATACATTTGTTTTGTCCTCACATTCAAAAACTTAAATGTATATGTGGCAAAGAACCTGAATTCAGACAGATCTTCTATCTATCATTAATCAACCACTTATTCTTTGCAGGGTTACAGGTAGCCTAGGAGCCTTATGCAGATCAGTTCTATAAAACCACATTTGTATTTTGAGCTTATAAACAGCATATCATAACCTCTAACATGATGGGGGCATTTAAAAACAAGAAACAGCTTTTGGAAAACAATACAAATTGGATTTTTTTTATATGCCACCTCTGTGAGAACCCTTGGCATGGGGATACTTTTTCCGGAGATGTTACTATTGGCTCTATTCAATTTTAAAATCATTATAGAACAGAATCCAGAAAACTCTGATCTGTAAAATAACTGCTGATGACATGGATAAAGATGTGTTTCTGTGTTCATACTATCTTGTGTTTTCAAGCTCTTGAAAGACAATGTACATCATAAAAAATATGGGTTGTGCCATATACTCCCCAGGACCTGCTTTTCAAACCATTTTTAAAACTTGTGCTGTAAAAATACTCAGTTAAAGGCTTACTTTGTCTTTGTAGAGACACACAAAGTGTTTAGTACACAGGGGAATTCAGTGCTCATGAAAGAACCAGCATCCTCTCAGAAAACAGCTTGACAGAAATCACAAATGTGTATTCTGCTGCATAGTGACTCTGTAAAAATGGGGGGGACTCACATTCCCACAACGTGTCCAGCCGAAACCACCCCACACCCGCCAGCCACTACGAGGGGGCCGAGAAGGGCACAGATGGAGGGCTGTGGCTGTTGGACCTCACTATGGTTATGACGCTGGTGGCAGCCACTTTGCCGGGTGAGAGCGAGCCACAGGTGACGGTCCGGGCAAAGCACTGCAGCGCCTCATACTTGGAGCGCAGCGCTTCCAGCTCGAGCCGCATGCCTGCATTCTCACGTGCCAGCTTCTCCACCTCCCGCTGCAGGTCCACCTTCTGGCGCTCGAGCTCCTCCCGCTGCGTGACGCGCTTGATGCGGCAGCTGGCCGCGTAGCCGCGGTTCTTTAGCGTGCGCCGCCGCTGCTTCAGCCGTACCACGTCCTCCTTGGTGAGACCACGCAGGTGCTGGTTCAGCTCCCGCACCGACATGGCCACCAGCTCGTCATCGCTGACCGTCAGCGCGTTCTCCTCCTCCACCTCCTTTTTCACCTGCATAGTGAAAGGACAGGCACTAGCCTTAGCTCAGGGCGGTCATTTTCAGCCCAGGGCCTTGAATAGGTCTTCAGCTTAGTTCATTTCAGGAGCATCAAACTGGGCTCCTCTTTAGCCAAACTCTAGCGAGGTTTTGCTTAAAGTAGCCATTAATTCATTAATGATCACATCAATAGTATTGTCACTAAGATGTTAATTAAAACAGTCTCAATGCCCTGAGGACCTATGAGAAAAGTTGAGCACCACAGAATACATGTTTTTATAGATCATCTGTAGGTCCAGTGGTCTCTTACCTTTAAAGCCTTGTTTGCTTTAAAATGAGTCGTCATACCCTGCATGCATCCAACTGCACGGACTGCCTCAGAAAACTAACTGGAATAAAAAAAATAAATAAAAAAAAAGATCAATGAAACCAAATTTGTAGAAATATACATACTCAGATTTGTGTACGTGTACATTTGTATAATTTTATGTAGTACGGATTTGTGCCGCTGCTGCAATTATTAACGTTAATTTATTCTGCAGAAAGCACTGAAATCCCGCTATGTGAGAAACGCGTCTTCGTTCGCACGTCAGTAACGAGGCTATTTTATTCATCGCCATATGCTTGTGCTCTAGTGATTACCGGCAAAATTATTTTTAGTAAATTTCATCTGAATCGAGCAGAAGACAAACACCCACAAACATCACATGAATACAAGACACTACGATCTCTTTCACTGCAGTTTAGGATCATCTTCTGTGATCCAGCAGCTGCTTTAGACAGACAGATGCTTCCCAATGAAAACAATGGTTTTTGGCCTAAAAACAGAAAAGCATTTATGCCATTGCATTTTTACAGATGCCATTTCCAAAAGCGCCATTGTGTAGCAAATCATATACTTCTAGACTGGATGCACTAGAACCCCATTTTGCTTCCTTAAAAACCGTTGTCATGGAAACACCCAGCAGATCCTACTCGAGAACAACAAATGGCTGTTCAAGAACACGTCACATGGGTAGGCCAAGTGTAAACAAGTCTCATTCAGAAAGCGACCACACACGTGGTATGTATTAGTACGCAGCAAAAAGGATTTAGGCAATCCAAGTAGCACATCACAAACAAGTCTGACAGTCTGCTGAGAAAATGTTAACAATACAAAAAAAGCATTTGAAGAAGACACGGGAGAAATGTATATATCAATAACACTCTATTACACTTTAGAAAACAAATACAATTATTTTAGCTACACTAACAGACTACTCCACTGTTTATCATATCAAATTTCTGTTTTCTTTGTGCGTGTTAACTTAGCTCATTACCAAAACATTCAAACAAAACAGATTCCAAATGAAAGAGAGCTTCAAGTTCTGTGGAAGTGAGAAGTCATCTCCAGTCTAACACATGCAAACAATACCTTTCAAGTCCAAGCACCCATGGTGCAGTCAATGACATCATCCCCAAAACCAAGCAGTTATGAATTAATAATGCTATGGATCTGGATAAAGCCAACAGGCTATACTACATCACTACTCAGGTTATACAGAATATTTTTCCACTGACAGCATCTGTATTTCTGCTCAGAGACAATGCGCATTATCAGGTTTAGTAGTATAGCCAGCACTCTAGATCCTATTACATTTCAGGCTTCCTGAACTGCTTTGCATTCCTTTATTTAACTTTCTCAGTTATATTTAGCCCAGCTAAATGCCACCTAGACACTTTTTGACCAGTTAAAATAATACCACTTTCTGCTTAGTACTTTTACAGTTCTTTTGTAGTCTATTCAGATACACTGAATAAAATGTTTGAAGATCTAAAGAGATGTTCAACACAGGCACTGCAGTTAACCTTTGCTACAGCTTCAGCATGGACGGGATTTCTCTAGACCTGGAGACACACCATGGGAGGTGGGGGGTGTCTATCTGTGTATAAATCCTACTCACCATGACCATCTCTAAGCCAACCCATTATGCTGGCAGTTGATATACAACAGCACAACTTGGCACAGATGTTTTCCCACAGTGGAGTATCTGATCTGAACCTGGCAAGTGCCCAGAAAAATCCACACCTTATCAGTACCGAGAGGGCTGTGTTAGACTGTTCGTCAAGACATGCTGCAGTCTAAGTCAGTAGAATGGTTTTTTGTATTTTATCTTTTTTTCCCCCCCATTTCTTGTTTACGTGCATTTAAAGTGACGGGAAAATGTGACTGCTCTGATGAAATATATAAAATCACCCAGAAGGTCCAGAATGTTCATCTGGTCAACACTTTCAGACAAAGAACTGCTGTACATTGTATGTCAACAAACCAAAGAAAGCCTTGATAATGGCCTAGCTGTGGGGAAGTGCTGTGTCAGGAGGAGACCATGCACCCCTTTCCAGAATCAACATTCCTACAAACAAATGCATGCGCACAAACGTACAGACATACAGACCCTGCTAACTGTTGTCACTGAGACTAGGCCATAACACCCTCTCCGTTCTATTTGTATACAAGTAAAAAGAGTAAATCCTTTTAAACGTGTTCTTCTTTTCCACTAGCCATATTTCACATGCTATGCATACATGCCCAAAAGCAGTTCTCCATAAAAGGGAGGATACACAAGAACCCCAGCTCTCTCTCACCGCAGCACACGTGCGCACATGGGAGGATCGAATACCTATTTCCCCAGTGGACCCAATTACTCAGAACTGAACAATGCAGTGGGAAAAACTGCCAAAGCATTTCTTCCTATGGAAAGACAAAACTTACCTGGAATCTAGGTTTCCATATTAAGTATCTACACAGTTCAGCTACATTTAATTTCCGTCTCATACAACAAATATAATCTGTTGACTGTGCACAATACTACATACAATAAGTATATAAGAAATATTTCTCTGTGTGCAGAAAGAAACCTAGGCATGAATACATAAGCAATAAAAATGATTTTATTGTTCACAGCCAACAAGCACATATCCTGGGCAAAAAATCTGAATGAAAGCAATGAAAAATCCTGACAAAAGATAACTGCTTTTGAAGCTGTCAAAGTTTTAGACAGTTCAGTCAGATGACTAAATGAGGTCTATAAATTCCTACAATTTTTACAGCTGATTAAATATATTTCTATATATTAGGACACAAATGGTGAGGTGAAGGAAAAACTAAAAACACGTCCACGAAACCTCCAGGAATACAGCTCATGCAGTGATGTACTGTCTACTAAGAGTCCAGCTCAGCACTTGTCAGCCCACCGCTGTACGGTGAACCAATGCAAAACAGCGACCCTTGAAGTAACAGAACCACCAAGCCGTTTGCCCACACACGGCAGACCGCACAGCGTTAAATTCCAGCATTGTGACACAGCATTTCAGTGAGTCAGTCCCTCCTCATTGCCATGTGGAAGTGTCATAGATCAAAAGGACCCATCACACCAATTATTTCACTGGGAATGCCAATTTTCCATTACATATGGGCTGCAATGTAACAATCTGTTTATTACAGAGTACAGAACGGCTCTCCATTTATAACGATATCTAAATAAAAACATCAGATGAAACTGCAGCTAAAACAGAGCATTAAAATTTTACAAGGAGAATGTTTACGACACAAACTCTGCTTGCAGTTCTTTATAAGGCCATGTGCTACACTTGCCAAAGCCTCGCCTGTTCTTTTTTGCTTTTCATCAGAAAGTTCAGCACAAAACAAACTCCACCATCAGCATTGGCCCCCCCCCCCGGCCCCCCCGGCGGGGAGGGGCCGCCGGGTGCGGGGGGGGCGCCGGGGGCGGCGGGGGGGGGGGGGGGGGGG
>JABJVR010000077.1:9656144-9691780 GCA_025773905.1 Chitala chitala
TCTCTCTCTCTCTCTCTCTCTCTCTCTCTCTCTCTCTCTCTCTCTCTCTCTCTCTCTCTCTCTCTCTCCCCCCCTCTCCCACTGTCTCTCTCTCTGTGTCTCTCTCTCTCTTCCCTCTCCTGTTATCTCTCTATTTCTCTTGTTTCCTCTCTCCTTCTGTTTCTCCTTCTTTCTCTCTCTCCCTCTTTCTGTCTCTCTCTCTCTCTCGCGCTCTCTCTCTCTGTCTCTCTCTCCTATTTCTCCCTGTTTCTCTCTCTCTCTGTCTCTCTCCCCCTCTCCTTTTCTCTCTCACCCTGTCTTCCTCTCTCTCCCTCTCTTTCTCCTGCTCTCTCTATTTCTCTCTCTCCCTATTTCTCTCTCTTTCTTAGTCACAACATGCCAGATCACTCTCAGCAGCTCCAACTATACCTGTTATAGAGTTGTCAGAATGTTTCTTCAGAAGAGCATGAGGTGTTCATTACAATGCTTCCAATAAGAAACAACTTGGCTGTTTTGTTAACTTTAAGCATAGTTTTGATGAAATTCGAAGTATTTAAAATGCGGAAAATCAGTTTGAGGTATTTGATGCTTTTTATTCATGTATCCTCTGTTGCATAGCTACAGAAAACAACCACTTGGTTCATCTCACTGGAATTAAACTTCAGCCAGGATTAACACAACTGCCTGTACATTTAGTGTATTTTAGTTGTTAAAAAATAAGCAGGAAAGTGAAAAATGTGCACACCCAATACAAACATCTCAAATAAATCTTGGTATTCTAGGTTCTCTTTCAAACTGTAATGTTAAAGAAAACAGCACTGCAATGTTATATTACACTAAATAAGATATTTAAGACGTGGTGATTTATTTTTGTTAAGCAGCTATCCCCAATTTTAAAGGGTTTAAAAGTCTCACAAAACCTTACAAGCATAGTATTTTTTTCAAGTGATTTGACATAAAATTACTCTGATAGAAATTATGAGGAGGGTTTCCATGTCAAGCAATCACAACATTCTCAGCGCATAGTTTTAAGGCAGCAGTAGGTCCCCAGCACGGGTCCACTCAAACGTGGGATGGCGCAGGGCAGATGGGCTGAGAGCTAACTGTGCCACCATCAGGTCAGATAGCTCTGGGATATGCCGCGACCTGCCCGCACACACCTGCCTCTCCACTCAATGCCACCTTCTACTTAAATCATACCAGTTCCTTTACCTTCCACGCATGAGTTGCGCTTGGCTAGTGCAGGAAAAATGTAAACTGCTTTTCTCCGTGCGTTTTTTCACCTTTGAAGTCTGAAGTGTGATTGCTTTTGGACCGGTGCCGCTTTCTCTTGAAGGTTTTGACATGAAAAGCAGCCCGAGCTCTCAGGTTTAGCTCATTGCCAACGATCCAGGACTAAACCAATCAACCTGCTGACTGCCAGATATAGTTACAAGAATGAAAGAAAGGTGTTGAAGGCAGCGGGGAGGTGGGGGGGGAGGTGTTGTGAGCTAAAGAGTACAGCCCTTCTCGTTATTACTTCTCCTTACCTGTGTCTACATGGCAGAGTGTTTCTGCAGGAATCCTACCGGGTCACCAACACTGGACCACAAGACCGAACCTAGCCAGCATTTGCCAAGGCAGGCCCAAAGGCCTGTGGCATATATATGCAAACACACACACACACACACACACACACATATATATATATAAAGCTTCTGTGAGTGCTGCTCCATAAGAATTACCGCTGCTGGTCTGGGCCAGATCAGTGTCTGCTGTGCTACCAGGGTCACAGGTACATCAATCACTCCTGCCTGCCGCTGAAACCAATTAAAGCAGCTAAATTATGCCGTCCCGGCTGCCCTTGACATCGCAGGGAAAAGGCGCCATTGTTTAAAAGCAGCGGAGCATTGGAGGAGATGAGCAGAGGCTGTGTGTAGGACAGGGCCGCGCTGCCACACTTACACACACCGCCCGCTAATGGGCCGTGCATCGCTTACAGAGCCATTCCACAAATCCACATCTTATTTTCCTCTAATTTAGCAGAGCCACCGGAAGTGGCACTAGCTGTGCATATACTAAAACGCACTGAAATCGTAAAAGTTAAAAGACATTGAGCTAATTTGTTCCTTACAGTTCTCCCTTTCTGGCCTTTCTCACGTTGGGCCTCACCTTGGGCAGTAATGCTTGACTGTTTTCCATAGTCTCTTTTGTGCTGGTTATTGATGCTACAGGTAAAGTTTCCCACTTTAGATTTCCCAGTGTATAATTTCGCTCCACCCACTTCAGAGTTATGCCTAAATGGTTCAATTTTTACTCCACAAAAATTATCGGTTTCACTTTGCTGCCACTTTTTTTTATGCATGCAAAATGCACTTAAGTAAATGCATTGCTTTAAATGGGTAAGTGTGATCAAATTTATGGGTAAAATCAGGTGACACAGGAGTCAGTAATGGTGACCAATGTCCTTCAGCATGTGATATGGCTTGTCTTTGATATCCCTTTAACTTGTTATTTAATTGAAAGTGTTAGCTATGGAGGTTGCATGGCAGTACGGTGAAGATGGCTGGACAAGTGGTTAATGCAAACACAAAGCACACATTGTGTCTCTGATGCCTCACAGTAATTTGTACCTGGAGTTCATCAGCAGAATCTAAGTCCTCTTGGCTGCTCTCTGCAAATTTACACCCTGATTAAGGCAAAAGGGGAGAATCTACATAATGTTTAACGTCAACGAAAAGTGTCAATGTTATTATTATTTTAATGATAAACCTTGGCTTTTATGAAAAGCACATTGCACGTTTTTAGTGGCAACTTGCGCTGGAATGAATTGTGCTGCGTGTTCAAGTGAAAAATACAATCTGGAGTTTTCGGCTAGAAACTAACAGCCATTCTGCTTGCAGCTTTCTCCCTGCACAAAAATACAAAAGGAGCAGTAGTTGGCATCACAAATATAATACTACCATTATTTACCTTGGCAAATTACACAAATTACAAGATAAGACTGAGAGAAATTAATGTTTATTTGTAATGGCACATCCTATGAAGTTTAGCACTATATGTATGCAGATTTTATCTTTGTGATTAATAGTCTGGTACTGCTTGACCTTGTTCGTGACATGCACGTGTACTATTATTCATCGAAAGTCACTTCGGGCATAGGTGTCTGCTAAATGAATAAAATGTAATTGTAACTGAACATACAGTATATTTTTAAACGTTTAACTTGAGCATACATAAACCAAAGTGTCATCATTGTTAAAGGAAAGAAAACAAACTATCTGAAAAAGTGGTACTTCTGCCTTTTATAATTTCCACAACACATGCTCATCCAGACTGATCTGATTTCTGTACCTTCAGAAAGAGCTTCATTACAGCAACTTGGGCCTTAATCAAATTTTAGTTTTTTTAATTTCTTGCCTTGGAACATAATAAATCACATGTAAGCATGTGCCTAAAATCAGAACAATGCTATTCTGATGTCCAGGGACTCTTCCTGTATAAGGTCATACTTGGTACTGAGGCAGCTGTTATTTAAAGCCCCGTCGGGTGCGATGACTCAGTATATCAGTCTGTCAGCGACAGGAGACTGGGCTACGCGCTGTGCGTGACTGGAGCACACCTCAAACCAGCTGCCTATCCAGTGCAAACTGATCAAAGCCCAGTCGCTTTGGCGGGTCCTCCGTGACGGTGGTGACAGCAGCACACCATTTCATCTGAAAAACCACCGACTGCACATCGGCAGCTGACGAATTTCCGTAGTCTAATTGACACATTGGTGGCATCTTCAGTCATGTCCCTCTCTCTCTCTCTCTCACACACACACACATTTCAGGGCCCTCACCTTCCCTCACTCTTCACCTGTTCACACAGGATTGGTAGTGTGTGTGTGTGTGTGTGCGTGCGCATGCTAGTGTGTGTGAATATGAGTGTATGTGTGCGCATGTGGTAGTTTGTGCAGAAGTGTGAAGCAAAAACCACTATCTACCTATAGAAGAAAACTCATCACATTTTTTCTGTTAATCTGTTTATCTACCATAGTAAGATATTCTCTGGGTGATTTACAAAATATTTGTTTTACTGAACATGTTCAGAAAATGAAAGAGGATCGCACTCCAGTGATCAAGAGGTGACCAACACAAGCGTTTCAGGGCACAGCCCTTCTTCGGTGTTCACAAATATAGACAATGAAAATCACGTTTTAATTAGGAAAAATATTTTGAATGTTGTCAAACTCAAGTCATTGTAACAGAATATAATTCCCAACCATGAGTATATATCAGAAATTTTGTAATTTTTATAATGCATATTGTCATTGTCATAAATAATTGGTTTTTAACAATTTTGGATGTGGCTTAAAACTTTATGAGGTGCTTCATGAAGCAGGGCTGGACTGGGGCATAAAATCAGCCCTGGCATTAGCCTTTTTGGTCCAGGTGGCCCACCACTACAGTCTACAATCAGTCCATGTCAGAGTAACACATTATATTGGCCCCAAAGTGCATCGGCCCACCGGGAAACTGCCCGGTATGCCAGATTACCGGTCCAGTTCTGATGGTTAGTAGGTTTGATGGCTGTCCACATGTGAGATCGGCTAGCCGCTCTGACATTTAACATAATGTCGTGATTATCAGTCCACCTATGTCGTGAGGTGATTAGTGACATCTCCGATAATGTTCTGAAATTCGATCAGCTGCTATAGAGATTACAGGACACAGTTCAAATGTAAAATAGAATTAGAGGCTTCATGCTTTTGATAAATATTGTAATATAGTTATATTACTTGTGGGGTGGGGGAGGTTGGGGAAATTGCCACTAGGTGTGCATCAGCACCAACTGCCCCTTATTGTTCAGGGAACCATTGCACAGACTGTAAATCTGGAAAGCAATTTGTTTTAAAATACATGACTGTTGGTAAGTTTTCCTTTGTGTTTAACCTATGTAATACTGTTATACCATTTTGATAAGCAATTCTGTTTATCGTATGCATTTTTCACTGTTCATAAAGTTAAATAAGAAAAAAGCCAGTCTAAATGAGCAGTAATTTAATTTTTAAATGTGTTGTGGTTAATTATTCTGGCATTTTTCTCCTGTAAACAGTAGTTGTTTGTTGTTGTTGTTGTTTTTGCCTCATTAAAGTGATAGAACGTGTTGTGTTTGCAGCCTCTCGTTGTTACGGCTGGAGTGGCATTTCCATGCTGCCCGGGCTCACTCTCGCATCTTGTTATCACTGGCTCTGTCCTGCTGTTGCTTTCTGTTATAACCAGTGTGGGTTTCACCCAAGTGGCTTGCTGTCATTAAGATACCAAATCTCTTTGGGCAATAAAGTCAAATTAGTTTGGCTTTCTAATTATCTTAATACTGCTTCCTTTCTGATTGTTTTCCACCACGGAGTTCCACTGATCCACACACAGAAATAAAGCTCAGATTACTTCTAATAATTTGTTATCTTGCACCTCCTAAATCATTTTCTTCTGAAAGGAAAAGCAACTAAAATGTCATGCCATCATGGCAAATTTGCACTTTAAGTTTAATTTTAGCAATATTATCATTTGTGGTGTAAACGCTACATGTAAAAAATAAAATTCACACAAACATTGTTAGCAAAATGTGCCACAATTATAATATTTTCTGTGCTGACCATCATAGATTCATTTACATTTAGTCTTATAGTATTCTGGGTTTGCTGATCAGCTAACAAGAATGTTCAGGATGTTATGGTAAATATTTTTTCCATTTAAAAAACTGAAACATGACTGAACTTGTCCATACACTCAACAAGAATACGTCTTCCTTTGCCATTTTAAAAATACATTTGCTTTTTTGGTATACAATCTGTATTGTAAGATCTTGTTATTAAAAGTGTTCTTTGTTTTCCCACCTTTTTCAGGGGGGAGAGGGGGACCGCAAAGTGTTAATCGGGTCATGGAGAATGATGAATTGGTGTGAATATTTGCTCAGAAATTCTATCTCAGCTCCCTGATTGTATTTATACTTCTAGGTTGATTGAGCAACTTCCTTTGAAGCTTTTTCCCGTGGTCTTCCTTGTTTTTTTTGTAGCTACCAAAGAGGTCATGTGACCAGGAGAGGCGGTACCTGGAGTGGAAGAAGCAGGTAAGGAGCCTCACGCCTAACACCTGGGTCTCCTTATCTCTCTCTACAAGACAGGGACCGTCCTCAGTGCACATTTTCCAAAGACTCCAACACAAATAATTTTCCTTCTTGCTTTCTGTGTTCATGGATTTAAACTTTTTGTTTTATTACATTTTTAGTATGCTTTCCAACTGTTAGGTTTTCTAGGAACCTGGCCAATTTTGAATTATTCTAGAGATAAATTGTACCCTTGTTTTTCTAACTGGCTTATGCAATAAGATCTGAGCTCTTCAACTGATACCAGCTGCAACACTTTTTTCTTCTGTCTAACCTGCACATGCCGCTTGACTTGATCCTCTGGCTGTATTAGATTACACTCCTCTGTATCAGTGTCTAATCTGCATTTACAATTTGTACACACAACATCCTTTTTTATTCTGTCTCGACCTTTTCACACACTTCATCTTCACTTGGGACTGTCCTGGAGGACCAGACGGGCTGTCGCCTCCACAGAAGCTTCTGGAACCACTAGGCATGCAGAGATGTTCAGCCCGGGCCAGCTGGTGTCGGCTCTCTCTCCTACCATCTTCCATGCGCCACCAGCACACTTCTATCCAGCCTTGCCCTCCAGGTTGGGCTTGCCTCAGATCTCCAGCCTACTAATCCCCGGGCCTCTGGTCAGCTATGAGATTCTCCAGGGCTACCTGCAGCCTGAGCCTTGCAAGCAGGCTCTTCTCCTGGCTACGCGAGCAGCTGGCCTGGGGGGAATGGCAGAGAACAAAGGTGGGCAATGACTGGGAAAATTATGTCATTGTTAACATTATTGTTGTTGCTGTTGTTATTATTCATAATGACTGGAATGATATCGACATTATAATATAAGCATTTATATAATTGCACATTAATTCTATTTGCTCATCGCTGTTATAATTCGGCATGAGTATGTACCAAATGTGTGTGAGAGGTTCCGCGTTGTTTGAGGTGCATATTACAATTGGACGATGCGGAGTTGTTGTTTCTTAATTCTCTTTTGTTGCTGGGAGTAATAATTTACGCGGATTGTGTCAGTAAATAAGGGTGGTAAATTATTTACCGACTTGTTTGTTCACGAAAGGGATTAGAGCAAAATTATCCTCCCCTTTTAACTCTGACAATGGAGGAGCATATGCGTACATTAGATATACTCATGAGTATAAATTGATCACCGCCTCAGCTTTCCGGTGTTAGTTAATTGGGCTTAATGAACACGTGGTTAATTAAGCGATCTGGGGCAATTATAGTCCGATGGCTCGTTTGGCGTCGGCCTAATTGTATCGGGCTATCGGGCGGCTCCGTAATTTGCAGATGAGCTCCGGCCGGCGAAGCAGCGGCGAGCGAGAGCCAACTACAGCAGCTGGCAGCTGGAGGAGCTGGAGAAGACCTTCGCCAGCACGCACTACCCAGACATCTTCATGAGGGAGGCCCTGGCCCTCCGACTTGACCTCATCGAGGCCCGAGTGCAGGTGTCTGCTTTCCCACGCTCATCCACACGTACCCGTCACCATGTACTTGCTCTGCAATTGAAGACTAATGGGTTTGTCACTGGTGGCTATAGGTTTAGTTCTGGGAAAGATGAAATCAAAGGTGAATTTATTTTTGAAACTTATACTGGGAACTACAACCAATGAATGGGTTTGTGTTTTATGAATGGCATTTTGTGTCAATGTTGCATGTTCTTTAAAAATGTAAATGAACTAAATGTTACAGTCATGTCGCACAAATCCCAGTTCTTAAGTCTCACATTCTCTTCACCAAACTGCATTAGTATAATCTGTAATGATCCTGCATTCATAGTGCTTTGTCTGCAGTTCTTATAACTGCTTTACTGTGCTGACAAAGTAACACCTTATTTCATTGATTTCACCCCCCCGCTACCTCCAACCTGAGGTTTGGTTTCAGAACCGCAGAGCCAAAATGCGGCGGCAGATGAAGATGCAAGGATGGGAGGGGGACAGAATGACGGACAAGGACAGTGGCGATGCGGTCGACAAGTGTGACCAGGTCGCTCGGGGCGCAAAGAGCTCTGACATTGAATCCAGGCAGAAGAGGCGACAGAAGAGGGCCCAGCAGTCACACGCACAGCCCCAAGCCCCGGGATCTCCTGTGTCCCCAGCGTCTCCAGCCTTACTCGGAGTGCGCCTCCGTGCCTTGCTGCACGGGGCCAGCGAAACAAAGAGGATGAAGTGCCGCAGTCCTGATGAGCTGCGTTCGTGCAGCATTGCAAAGCTGCGAGCTCAAGCCCGCAAACACGAAGCTGAGATCCACAGCAGCGCTGCCAGCTCAGCACTGGAGCTGCGAATGTGCAGTGAGGCCCAGTGTAAAGAGGTGGATCGCTGCTGACACAGAGAACATTCCACCATTAGCAGTCACCGTCTCAGGGCTACTTTTCTTTAGTCTGTTATCTATGGCTCCACCAATGGTGATCATTGCAGAAGGAGCCACAACACAGGCAAGAGCATTGCTAATTCAAAGTGTCTCCTAATTTATACGCTTTGCTTCTTGTTCATTTGAAAATTAATGATTTGTAACCTATGCTTTAATATGGAAGTCATTATCACGTTTGTTGTCATTTAGCCAATGCTTTTATACATAGCCTTTTATAACTTTACTTGTTAATTGTTCAATCCTTTGCTGAACCATTTCAGATTAACTAATTTGTCAAGGTAACAGCAATAAAATATTGTTCAAGCAGGAATCCTTTAAGTTGTGTGTGTGTCTTTAACCAGTGTGCCACTGCACCTCAATAACCGCTGTTGCTTCTTATAACAAGCCCTTAATGACCCTAGATGTATTTTATACATGATTTCTGAAAAATATTACAGTTTTAGAGAGAAGACATTTTAAAATGAACTGAAATACAGTTAAATACATTGTAACAAGGTGGCATTTCAGGATAAGATGAGGTAAGGAAATGCAAAATCCATTTATTAGCAGTCAAAATTGTTGGCCATTAAGAATTTTGTAAAGATGTATACATCTCATAAGTATCCTGAGCAGGAAAGTTGTATGTGGGATTTTAAAAATTGATTAGAAACAGGTTTTATATTAAAATAATTTTGTACAGTTTACTTTTTTTCTTTAATTTGATTTGTACACAATTTTGGATTTGTTATTTAGCAGTTATATCTCACAGTGGCCCACATTGTTTTTTGTACATCTATATTGCAGAATAAAATCAGCTTTCTTCAGTAAGGCTTTCCCTGTTGGGGCTGTTGCAAAAAGGAGTCGATATATATAAAACATTTTTAACGACACAAACAAATGCATATCGCTTTGTGGCCAATAGGTGGTGTATATTTTTATGTTCTTGAAAAAAAAAAACTGATGTTTTACTGAAAAAATTATTGTTTATCTATCGGTTGTTTTTGTATTAAATTTTTACTAATGTTCTATGACTTGCTTAGCTGAGCTATGACGAGTTTTTCTATCAGAAAAAAACTATGTTACAGGTCAGAGTAAGCCCTTGCACACAATGTGAAAAAATCTAAATGTGAATTTTTTTCTTCCAGAACATCACTAAAGACAATTATCAATCATTCAGCATCTTTAAATACTTGAATATTGAATAAATAATTGCACGTGGTCTGACTGATTGTAAAGAAAGCCTAAAAAAAACTGATAAACGTTCCCTCTGGTTTTCAGCCAAGGTGTAACTAATGTGTCTGCTGTACTCCTGTCTTCCCAAAAGAAACTGATGAATAAATCATTGTGTAACCTCTTTCAAAAGCAGGTAATTAATTAGCTTTAGACAACCTCACTCTTTTCTTGGCTGATTAGCAAGTAGATACAGTAATGTTACAGAGAGCTCCCTCCTACCAGTGACTGTTTGTTCAGCATGGCTAATGACAAGAGCAGATTACACCCACAATGCTTTGCAGCAGTGCACTGCAAGTCTATTCTCAGATAATCTGCAACTCTGTCCTCCTGTTCTGGCCAATGTGATTGCTTTACAGTATTTTTCCTGTAAAAATAACAACCTTAGTTCTATAGGTGTCTAATCTGTGGATGGATTGAGAAATTAAAATGTATAATTTCTCTTGTCTACTCATTATTTGAGGGAGTGTCTATAGACTTCAAAATCAGGGAAAATTAAAACCAGGGTCCTGTACATCCAAATGTGCTGCAGGATGCAATGACTGCAGAATGCCACAAAACAAAACTAAAGATAAAAAGTAAAATTTTGAATATTACAACTATATAAAAACATATAAAGAGAAATTGGTTTTAGATGTGGGATTGCACGGTTGGTTTATTCCGTGGGTAAACTGAGTTCACATTCCACCTTTGTTAACAGTTGAAGACTGTTTCCAGATGTGGCATCCAGAAGGGTTTATATATCATAAAGCTGAGGGTGTTGGTCTCCCCCCAGAGTGCAGTGGGGGCAGGATCCTCTTTCAGTTTCACCAAACCGGGCCTTTCCTGTGGACTTCTGTTGAACCAAGACAAGAGGTTTTGGCTTTTTAAATACATTAGCCAGGTTTGGATGGCCAGGGCCCTGTCAGGAAGCCCAGCACATGTATCACAGGAATAGCTGAGAAGCAAGAATAGGAAAAACTTCAGACCTGTCATGTTAATGTTCTTACATTTTTGCCCCATATGAGGGGGTAAAATGAAAGTCCATGTTCAGTTTCAGTTAACATTCTATTTATACAATATATCTGGTCACAAGCTCCTCCTGCTATTTCACACGCATGAGCGCCCCCCTCTGACAGAAATAACACTTGAAAATGTTCAGTGTTCAAGTGCTGTATCTGAAAATACAGCTGTTGCATTTATTTGTCTTGCCATGAACAGGCTGCAGGCTTGAACTTCACAGCAGCAAATTTTCTGGTCATTGGGTTTTGTTGCTCTTTTCTCTCTGATTAAGGTCTACATAACAGATTCTTAATTTCAAAATTTTGCCATAAGAAATTTAACAACAAATGTAGTGGAAAAACAGACACGTACTTTTAGAGGACTATGTATGACTGTATAATAAAAATGAGTCTATTGTGGAAAGTCACCTACATGTTCCTCCTTAATGAAAGCCTTCTGATTGTTCTATGACCTTTTCTCAGTGTCTCTGTCCTACTCAAACAGCTGCAATGGGTGAATACAGCGCTTTGATAATTTACCAGGGCTGTCTTACTTGCTCAATGTGCTCTGCATGTTTTCCACAGAATTGTCATCTGTGGGAATGCTCTGTCCAGTTTTACACCACAAGAAACAATCAGCCCTTTGTTCATTGTTAAAGCCAGTCTCTCTATGATTAACACTTTGCAACTCTGTTTTATATATGATTGGTTATAATAATGTTGTCTAATGTAGCTTTAGTAGTGTGTATTTACTCCATGCTTTACAAAAGACAGCAACCCAGTATTGTCCTTCAGCTATTGGTTTTTTTTTAAATGGTAGCATCTGTCAAAAATCCATTGTAGTGTGCCCTTTCGTCTGTTGTTAAAAATATATGGTGTGTATTGGCCCATGGGTGACTGCATGGCACAATGTTGACATGGCCCCCATTTACATTGAGACATGGTATACAGTGACATCATGGGTGAGTTACAACTGTCACCAGTAGTGCAGAACTGTAGCAGAAAACCAAAACAATGGGTGAATGTCACAGTCACAGGGAGACCTTGATAACCCCACACAGGAAACAGCCCTGACACTGCAAGAGTAGCATCTTTGCGTGTCTGTTCCAGAAATTTCAATTGCTTAATAATCCAACAGTTGTCTTTCCAAGGGTAAGGCTATTAAAAATATAATTTTACAAATATTTAATGGAAAATTAGTCCAATAGCAATGTAGGTTTTTTATAACATTATATCAGCCTACAAAGTGTTTTTTTAATTATTATTTGAGCTATAAAACTATGACATAATGACAAGAGACCTGTTGGAAGAATGTTGTTTTTTATAGTGGTTGTTATTGGTAACTATAGACCACCATTAACATAAGTAACCTTACTCTGAACTTTTGCATTGTAACTCTTTTACTCATCTGTTGTTGTGTACTGAAATTTGTGCTTGAGTTTCATCTTACAATTTGGTGTTAAATGATTCAAGGGACAGAATGTCAAAGGGAAGACCATGTGACCTAGTGAGAATCATGGGAAAAGGCTAGGGTAAAAGTATAATTAAAGTAGGTGGAGATTGTGTAGGTCCTAAGGAGGGTTTGCTGTGAATAACATGAACAATAAAAGGATGTCAAAGCTGAAGAGCAGTGGGGAACGTGCCTTTTCTGTGGCAGCGCCCAGATTACAGAATGAACTGCCCCTTTACATCAGACATCATTATTTAAACCTCACGACAAGACTTTTAAATTTTCTTTGCCTTTTAATGTAGATTGATTTCTGATATCATATTTAATTCACAAATTTTAGGTTAGTTGTTTCAACAGCAGTGAGAGTGGACATTTATCTTATTACTCTATTGTATTATTGTTTTATTGTTTATGTATTGTTGTATTTGACCATCACTGTTTTATTTTCTTTTGCTGTTGGATTGTTTATTACTTCTTTGTTATTTATGTCATTGTACAGCACTTTGGACAACGATGTTGCATCTAAATGTGCTTTACAAATAAAATTGACATTGACATGTTTGTGCATATGTAAATATATGGTAATATCTATCATAGTGGCTGCCCAGCAAACACAAAACGTTCAAATAATGTTAGTTAAATGTTCCTAACGTTCCCTAAACGTTTAGCTAACGTTATTTGAACGTTCAGTGTTTGCTGGGTGACGACTTTGTGAGCTCAAGCCTCCAACTAAACCCAAAACGCTCATTAGAGTGACTCCACTTGTTCTCATGCCAAACCAGTTCCTAAACTAAAAAATGTACCACCCATTCGATTGATTTTTATGTAATATATAAGTTTCACATGGTTATTTTCAAACAATTATAAATAGTTTGGCAGATTTTTGAATGCTTACCTGTTTAAACTAGTTTTCTGCAGCCATGTATAGGGACGAAATATATAGGGACGAAAGGAGAAACGTGTTTACTATTATTATTATTATTATTATTAATCTATTAATAATAATAATATATTATTATTATTATTATTAGAAGCTTATTGTGATGTTATACATGTTATACAGTTTGCAAGCCATTACACATTTTGGTTAGGCTATGCACAGATCTAAGCGCAATATAGCAAAGTTTTATGATGCATTGGAATTTAGTGTCATCTAATGCGGCAACTGAATGATTCAGTGCTGGGCTAATCACAACCGTGTCAGTAACTGAGCTGAACACCAATCAGCCATTTTTAAAGCTTCCTGCTTTATTACACTTGAGCCTGACTCCACCCGCAGTACTTAAGGACAATAACCTTTTCAGGTGGAACACTTTCACTTCGTGGCTGGCTTGGTCTGTGCCTTTGCTTTGAGTCCGATTTACAAGATTTACGACTGGGGTCGTGTTCGCGTTTATTTTATATTGTTACCACTTCTCAGCTGGTTTTTCGCGACTTAAGACAAACTTGCCGCGTTTTAACATTGCGAAATTTGGAAAGGATGGCTGCCATCAAGGCGCTGCAGCAGTGGTGCCGAATTCAGTGTGAAGGCTACAGGGATGTGGACATCATAAACATGACAACCTCCTTCCGAGACGGGATGGCTTTCTGTGCACTTATCCACAAACACAGACCGGACATCATGTAAGCGACTGTAGCATTCCCGTTTTACGGCGAATAGTGCGCATTACATTGTACAATAACTGGAAAACGTCCTGAAAAGTTTCAGGTTATCTGATCGTTGTTACAACTTGTTTATTTACAAAGTGCTTGAAAACCTTCATCTAAGACCACATCAACATGCATATGCATTTACACAAGGTGCAAAATAAAAATATAGGACATGCATTTCACGTTCCAGATGCAGTTTGAGTTCATGTCTTTTCACTGAGCTGTATCACAGCAATGTTTTATGTTGACAAGTTGAAGTACAGTACTTAAATTTACAGTATGTAAGTCATCTAAAGGAGCAAAACGGTTAAATACCCAGCTGTTATGTTGTTTTTCTTAAATTGGCGGGTTGATAATTAAACATTCACGTTTTTTTTATATGGGTCCGTTCAGTTGAATTTTCAGTTTCTCTTTACAGGAGATGCTGGATTTGCTACACTGTTAACAGCTGTTAAACATTAAAAGTGTGGAAAACACCAGGCGTCCGAGGGTATCAGTATCTTCAGTGAAAATCCCCTTAATTTGCCTCCATAGTGTTACAGTGTTCCAAAACGTAATGTCTAATTGATTTTAAGTACAACTGATGGCAGGCTAAGGCAATGCTAACCAAGTACAGTAAGTTTATTACTTTGTGGATTGGCCTGTATCAGATAAATGTTGCTTAATGCTCTCGTCGTTGTGCAACATTATTTACGTATTTTACCTGGTCTTATTTCCTTTTCCAACTGAGGATCGCAAATTAACAGAGGGATAAAGAGCCAGTAATGGTTTCAGAGAGACGATTTCAATGGGAACCTTAGGAATATTTATTAATTGTATTTGTATGTAAGCTTCAAATATGAAAAAAAAAAAGTTTTTGTATTTTGTACATGCCCATAGTAAATTCAATACCCCATATTACTTGCATTTAATGCTTGTCTTTTAACTTGGATTTATTTTTTTTCCAGAAACTATGATTCTCTCCGTAAGGAAAATATTTATGATAACAACAAGCTGGTAATTATTTCTTATTTCTTTTCTTCTTAGACAGAATTTTACTTTTTCAACCAGCTCTCAGTGTTTATGAACACCTACATTGTCCACTGTGCTTGAAAAGTTAGGGATGCAATTAAATAGGTACAATGTATGATTACAGTTGAGGTCAAACAGACAGCTGAAATATTGAATTTTTACTATTTTAGTTTTGACTTTTTGGTTTTAAATTAGCTGCTCATTTATTTATTGACTTATTTATTTAGTTTGCTGACCTCACTGGAACAAAATCCCATTTTCACTGAAAATTTTGGGCCTCCATCTTCCTTTAGTGCAGTCTGCCTGGTGCAGTAAATGTATGTAAATGTTGCTTTGAGTTCTTTCATACAGTAAATGTATGAAAGAACCCAAGTTCATGAGCATGTTTTGTGACAAAGTGTGTTCTTATCATTCCATTACTGAATAAGAGCAATTAGTGAAATCATTGCCATTCCTAAAGTGCAATGCCACAATGCCAGGCTTACAAGTGTATATTGACCTCAAATGTGTACAACTCATAGATTTTGACCTCAAATGTATATAACTCGTAGATTATGATTTTCACTTGCTAGAGAAAGCTAGTGCAGCAGATCACATTGGAATGAGTAGTTAAAGTGTGACAGTGTTCGTTCTGCACAAGCCAATCCAGTCAATTGGAACTCTTAAATTAAGGGCTCAGTATTAATGCACATGGTATTACCATAGACCCTTTTGGGTTTCACAATGGGCAGGCAGCCAAGGCCCTGAGTGCTTGAGGAGTGTTTGAATGAATCTGCTCAAATCTTTCTTTCTTGACTTCATTGTTAGTATACACAGGTAGTGATGTGCTCCACGGTGGTTTAGAGACCCAAGGAAATCTATTGTTCCTACATTAGATAATGGTTGTCAAACATGTGATTTCATTATTATTTTTTTTTTTCCTGTGTTAACATGGCAGAAAGAGCTGAGCTGATGTTTTGCTGGTTTGTACATTTCCAATTTGAAAGCTTGGTGATGTTTGTTCTGTATCCCAAATATACTGAATTAATAATAATCTTGTGGGTGGTTAGTAGGCGTGTTTTGCGCATTTTTAATGTGTGTCCTGAGGCTTAATTAGGCATTGAATGTACATTGTCGGGGATTCACACCGCATTTCAGAGGATTAAGAAAAACTGATTTTAAAAAACCTTATTAATTTTTTTTTTTATATGAACTGCCTCTGAAGCTGTTTTGTATATTAAGGCAAAAGATATTTGAATTTGTGTCCATCTTTACTGTGTAGCCATTGATGAAAGTGGAAAGGGAACAAAAAAAAAAACATTTGGTCAGATTAGCTCCTGGGGCTGTCAGATTTAATGAAGCCCCAACGTCCTTTACTGTGCAAAGAAATAATTAACCTGTTGACTAATCACTTTTGTAGCAGCAGACTTCAAGGGTAGAGGACATACTTGTATAAAGAGCCAGCTCTCCGTTGATAAATGGAATTTATGAAAATAGATATGAACTGAAACTGTATTTTAATTACTCTTTATGTGGGAGGAATTTGATACTGTGTATGTGTTTGTCAAGTGCTAAGTGAAAGAAAAGTGAATTCATTTACGTAATTGACGATGTATCACAAAATGAGTCAAGGTGGGCCGAGTGAAGGTGTGTAAAGGAATGTGCTGTTCAGAAATTATCATCTTATGCTTCTCTTATGAATGGTTAAACTGTTAAAAAGAAAACTTGACCTGAGCTTGTTAAGAGACGGTGTTGTTGATAAATTTTCACGCTTCTGTTCTTGATTTGTAACGTGTAGGTTGATGAAATGTTTTGTAATTTGCCTCCAGGAAGCATTTAAATTTTACCTTGCTAACTGCAGCCTGAAATATGTATATACGTGTACAAAATGGATAATTACTGTTATCTGTTGTCAACTTAAACATTGCCTGTCATACTGATGTGTGGATACCAAGGAGCTCACATTTAAGTAAGACAACTAGAGGAATTTGTCCCACGTGTAGCTGTGATTTAAGAGGATTATTACTTTAAAGTTAGGGTTGGTAGCCTTGTCGCCAGTTGTTGGAACTGGTCACATGACAAAGAGAGGCTAATTTAAGTTTGTAGAATTTTGGCTCTGACAATAAAATTGTGAAATGATTTTCAATTTGTCATTTTATTGTCTCATTTTTCATTATTTGTGTCTGAGTTCTAAGTTCTAAAAATGTATGTTTTCAATAAAGTTAAATTGTCTGAATTATCTATTTCTCAGCCTAATGCAGAAATTCTTGTGGCAAATTATTCTTTATCACAATTGAGGCTATGCTGACAAAGTGTTACCTGCACTGGCTTTAAGGAATAGGCATTGTGTTCCGAACATGCTCATACGGTTGGCTCGTTATGGTCATTGGTGCTTTATGACTGTTAAATTTAACATTGAACATTATTGTTGTCTTAATAATAATAATATTTAACATGAACTTTGATGGCATTGCAATTGGCTCCTCTGAACTGAAACAAATGTATCGTATCCAGGAGCTGACAGTTTGCAGCTTAGCTATTTAAAATTTCTACATGCTGGGAATTTTTCTAGTAGTGTAAACATAGCTGCATTAGTTACTAAATATTTTGGTCTTTGCAAGTGCTGTTTTCCCCCTCTGTTCAGTTTATGGGAATGAGAGTGGAATGTTGTGTTGAAAACTGGAAAGGCCAGAATTTTTTTTTTCTCCTTTTCCGTGTGTTGTCTGATGCGGTGGTTACACTGGACCCGTGTTCTGGCCTTTGTGTCTGTTCCTGGTTGTGTACTACATGCCTGTCAGAAGCAGCCCCGTTTCAACTTTGCTCACATGAAAGAAGGTTGGAGCAGTGTCTGCCTCTGCTTTGTGTTGTGCAAGTGTAAATGTTTTTCAAGAGAAGTTGTTCAGTGAACTGCTTCACATGGGCTTTCACCCATGCATGTCACAGCTTTTTCCCAGTAACTAGTGTGAGTAATTACTGAAACCATGCTGCCTAGAAAGAACACTGAAAGTTTCCAGTTGGAAATAATAACAGAAAAAATGCTTTTGAACTTGCCTTCGTTGTGTCGCAATGGTAAGATTCACTAAAACTGAAGACTTCTGTGTTAGCCGTATATTACCACTTCTGTAATACATTATCCTTGGGAATGCATTGGAGGAGGTGCTCCATTGTAATTCAAGGGAAATTAGCATGTACTGAAGCTTTGAGATGCAGCAGCTTAGTTTGCTGCAGGTTAGAGGTACAGCTGTGAGGAAAACGCCACCGTTAAATTATCTCCCACTCCTGTATATGTGGTATTTTATGAAATAGAAGCTGTGTTTGTACACCCTTAGGATACCCAAACAATTTAACACTCAGTGCTTACATTTCTCCTAGCGCACAGATGTTTTTGTGTCATTTAGACTCCTGGAGCAACAGTGCCTTCCCTGTGTTAGGAGACGTGTACTGAGAGTGAGAAGGTGCATCTCCACAGCTTCAGTTTCCATCTTTCAGATGTGTCCACCAACATGCTGGATGCATCCCAGAGATCGTGCTGTCAAAGCTTGGCAGAAGAACATGAGAGTGGAATGTTGTGTTAACTGGAAAGGCCAGAATTTTTCTTCTCCTTTTCCGTGTGTTGTCTGATGCGGTGGTTACACTGGACCCGTGTTCTGGCCTTTGTGTCTGTTCCTGGTTGTGTACTACATGCCTGTCAGAAGCAACCCAGTTTCAGCTTTGCTCACATGAAAGAAGGTTGGAGCAGTGTCTGCCTCTGTTTTGTGTTGTGCAAGTGTTTTTCAAGAGAAGTTGTTCAGGGAACTGCTTCACATGGGCATTCTTTACTGCTTGTAGATGCGTTCCCTTAGACATGCACAGTATGGTGTTTTGGGCTTGCTACCTCATTTTTTTGTGTGATAATTATGTAAATATTCCTGACAAAACAATGTGTTGTTGCTGTTGAGTCCCCTGGGTTCCCTGGAGAGGTCGTCCATCGTTTGAAGATTGGGTCTGGATCAGCTTGCAAGCCTCAGAATTCATCACAGTTCTTGCAGTGGAGTGGATTGTTTGTTTTGTTGTCATATGTTTTTCTGGCATGTTAGAGTTACAGATTGTGTTGACAGATCCCAGCAATATTTAGGTCATGGGATGTCCGCCAAGACCTAACTGAGTAGCACTGTAGTTCGCTTTAAAAATGTCCTAGATTGCCAGCTTGTCAGTTTGTTTTCTCATAGATTTAAAATGTTGTTCATTATTTTATGTGTAGTAATAATCCTTTATTAATCACACTTGCATATGACAATATGACACTTAACAAGATTCCACAGAAAGCACAGTATGATTTTAAGTGATTTTCACTGCTTTCCTTGTAAAACCACATGCATTGCTGGTGCTGTGCTTGACAACATGCATTGGTAATGTTCTTGTGTGCTCCTGTATAACATGTTTGGCTTGGTGTGGACCTCTCATCTGTATTGAGTGTGTGTATTCACTGTTTTGGGCCGGCTGTAAATTGAGCAGCATGATCCATGTCGAAGGCGTTGGCTGGCCTGTCGCCCTGGCCATAGTCTTGCTCGTTCTCGGATGTGCCACGTGGGAATAGCTGCCTTTGTTGGCTGATTACACAGACACAAAGGGAGTTTCCAGTGCATTATAGATAAGCGAGTTGGACCTTTTCACCCTGCTACAGTAACTTTCCAGATGAATTAGCCTCAATTGGCCTAGTTCATCTACAGCCATGTCAATGAAAAAGGGGGAGAGTGTGTTGTGTTGCTTCTGAAAACAGACTTGTGTGTTTTACAGAACATAAAAAAATAACCCCTTGCATCAGCTTTTTGCTTTGTCTTGGCATTGCCGGGTATAATACATGATAAAAGAGTGTTTTGTACTGCAGTGCTTTTTTACATTGTTTGCTGTGGCAATGGAGAACTTAATCATCTAGTGAAGTTGCTGTAGATGAGAGTTCTGGTCAGGAGAACTTTATGGATCATTCTGTTGTTTTTCAGTTCCATGAATGCAAGATCATAGCAGTGAGTTTATTAGGAAGGTATTTTAAGTTTGTTAGAATGAAACATTCAAAGTTGATGGTAATTGTTGTTAATAGGTTTTTTTTTGTGTAAAGATCTGTTAAACAGGAAAATATGTGAAACATATTTTCTGTTCCTGTTTGTGATCTGTAATGACCAATTTGTTTAGCAGCTTAGCTGTCCTCAATTTGAATAATATGGACACTTTATCTCATCTTTATTTGATGATCTCTCGGCTTATTCGCTGTATAATATGTCTGCCAACCCATGGATTTCTGTTACTATTCATATGATCGTGCTATAAAAAAACAAGGTGTCCACAAGATTTTGAAGGCTGTTCAGCTCTGAAAGTCCAAAGCTGTTTTCCTGTAGTGACTTGTGGGATTTTGGTGGTTTGTAGATTTGTTTTTCTTTCTGCTACATGATCCAGGCTTTCACCGTGGCAGAGGAGAAGCTGGGGATCCCAGCACTGCTGGATGCCGAGGACATGGTGGCTCTGAAAGTCCCCGACCGGCTTAGCATCCTCACCTATGTGTCCCAGTATTACAACTACTTCCACGGTCGCTCTCCAAGTAAGGACACTCCGTCGGTGCTTTGTGGCTACTTCCCCTTTGTGGAAGGCAGTATTGTGAAGTATTTAAGCATGGGGAGGGTGGGACGGGAAATCGATGACGTGCACAAAGCACAGGAAGTTCAGGTCCAGCCTGAAAATATGTGTGTTGGAACAGATTGAATTAATAACATGGCTGTCTTGCACCACAGGTTACGTAGCATCCTTATTTTGTTATTGTATTCATTACGCTGTAGGGCTGTCCCTGAAATGCTCTGTTGAAAAGCATGTATGCTTTATACTCAAACATTCCCAGTGCTACAGCAGTTTCAGGGATAAATAATGTGTCTTTTATCACCCATGTTTTGAGGTAACTAACTATTTTTGTAACACAAAAGCATTCATGAACTTACTTGGTAAATGGGAAACGGAGTGAGATGCTATTGAATTTCCAGTATGTAGCCCAGGTCCATTCCACTACTTTAAACCACATTAAAATAACATTTGCTTTATCTGATGTTTCTGAGCTGAACTAATGCATAAGTAACTATTTGCATAGCAAACATCTATTTTAAATACAAGGTAATACATTTGTGCAGTGAAACAATTTAGGCAGACTGCACATTTCTGCTTTAATATTTTGCCTCTTGTTTTGCTATGCTGAATGATATTTGGCATGAAGTGTTTCAGTTTTCTATATTATTCAGTGCTTTTCCCTGTTCTACCGAATCACGTTGTTGCTCGAGTGGATTTTTACAAGCATTTATTTCTTGTATTTTGCTAAACGACATATTTAAGAAGCCTACATAAGGTCAGCCAAATGATTTTAACTGTTGTTGGTGTTATTTGAAAGAGTGTTTTTTGACAGGAAATCAACCTGCCCAAAATCTTTAAGGGTCTGTGTAGAGGGCTATAAATAAACCACTCCAGCTTGTAATTATATTTAAAGATGCCATCATTGGTTGATCAAGAGTACAAAGGTGACCACGTGGAATATATTTCCTGAGAATAAATAATACTGCAGTACTGCTTTAGCATGTTTCTTTGTTGGAACTTATGAGACAGGAGGAATTTCCTGTATGTGGGAGAGCCCTTACTGTGATCCAGGGAGAGGAATGTGCTGGATATCGGGTTTAGTTGTGCACAAGAGGCACCGTGCTTTAGTCATTCATAAAATTACCGCATTAGTCGCATTTGGTCTTTCTAAAAGTGGTCCTTTACCCCCAGACTTGGCTGAATATTTGTGTTTTTGTAGGCAGTGGAACAGTGGGTTTTTATTTTTTTACAGCAAGTCCAATGTGAACATTTTGAATCGATTCCTACGTGATTCCTTCCAGTCATTGAAAGGTTAAACTGCTTTAAGCAGTGGTGCATTACTGTTTAAATGGTATCTGTTGTTTTTCTAGAGTTTCTGTTTCTGTTATGTTTCTAAAGTCGTGTTTGCAGATGTGGAGTAATTGCACTTCGAAACCCGTTAACAATATGTGGTAATTGCTTACGCGGTTGTATTTGTGCTCTTCTAGTTGGGGGCTTGGCTGGTGTGAAGAGGTCAGCAGAGGAGTCCAGGGAGGAGCCGTCTGGGAAGAAGAGTCAGCCTGTGATCGCCAAGACTTTCTCCCCCAAGGCTGGCGTGGAGAACCGGGTGCCCGGTGCCAGCGCTGCCAGCAGCACTCCTGGGCCCGCTAAGGTGTCACCCAAGCCAACCAGGGCACCAGAAGAGGTGAGGATTCAGTGAGTGGACAGTGCCTTCGTGTAGATTGCCTGTACGTTTGCAGTGGAAAAAAGAATTGCTCAGACACACACGTACTGTTCTCATATTTACTAACTGTAACCAAGTTGTTTTAAAATGAGCACAGGAGGACCGTTGTTCTCTTAAAACTATGAGAATTGAGACCATTAAATTTACTTGTATCATTACTGCAGTTAAGATGAGTGCGATGTCCTGTGTTTTTTATCACAATAGTTTTGTCCTATTTTTACATTGATTTATGGCAAGACCAAAGAGAAACCTTTGAGCAATTTTTTCTGACAGCTCATGCATACGTGTGTGCTTTTTGTTACACGTTGAGTGCATGGATGTATATGTTGTGTGTTAAGATTAGTGTTCTGATTGGCAGAGGTATAAAAAGTCATGAGTTAAATAGCCCATGATGTCTGGTTACCTCAGGTTTTATTTTGAATAACTGCTGTGCAAATGGTCATGTCTGTGCATGTTTGTCTAGGCATAACTCCTGCCAAGTGTTTCTAACACTGTTGGCAGTGCCGTCCTTTGGGCAAAAATTTCTAGCACTCCTAAAGGGAAAATATCAGTTAGTCAGCATATAGCTTGTAAACACATTTGGGAATTTGCACAGTGAGTTGTTTTGCAGGCAGTCTGATAATATTGGAGTGGTGGAGAGTTTTAAGTAAGAGATTATAAAGATTATAGTTCATGGGTTTAATCTGTCAGATGTCACTTGTTTTACTATGCTTGATCTAACTTGTATGCATTTAATACACCTGCTTGTTCTTCAAGGATCATGTTAATTAGACGTCAGTACTGCAGGGCGTAACTCTGGAAGCCAAATGGGAATAGTTTCGAGCCACCATAGCTCTTGATCGCCGTGCCTTGCACAATGGGAGACTTTTACAGCAACAGAAGGGAACCGATATGAATATGCATAGTTTTTACATACAAGCTTGCATTGGAATTAAATACTCAAACCTGGAGGCATGAAGCAACAGTACTACCTGCTGAAACACGGTGCTGCTCATCTGTAAAACAATTTAAAATGAGCCGTGTGGAAACCGGTGGCAAAAACCAATCACATTTTCAGGTTAACTGCATTCTTAGTTAGGCACTTATTTCTATCATTAAAACCAGTGTCAAGTTAATTATGTGCCATCAGAATTTAAATGTACATGATAATTGCAGTCGTTAAAAAACACTTGTAGAGAAGTGTTTTTCTAGAGTTGCTAAATGTTTTGGTTACAAGGTTCATTGTTCAGATTTTAGTTGTGCTTTAAATTGTCCGTAAAACAACAACAATGGTCTTTTTGTTAAGATCAACCTGCCGGATTGTTTGTGTTTGAGGTGCTCACTCAGGCTGAGATGTCATAGACTGGCTCAGGAGAAGATCAGACAGGTCAATAGTGCACAACATACCTGCTCTGGAGATTATATCTAAGTGAATATTTTTATCTTTTTTATTATTATTATTATTACTTGCAGAACACTTTCTCAAGTGTAACGTGCTGTACATTCTTAAGCAGCCTCCAGATATGAGGGCACAGATACTTTCCTTGTTCAGCGTAACAGTACCTGTTTTGCAGTGTGCAAGTATGAAAGAATTATAATTAAGCAGATTTTTTTTAAGGCAAGGGTGTATCTTGAGGAATCTGCATGTTTCCTAAATCAGTGGTAAATTGTTGTCCACTGTGTTAAAGTCCCAGTTAATGTGTGAAGGCCCGTCGTTCACACATTAAATAGCCCCGATCTAGAGATTATATTTGCTTTGGATGTGCTTCTGAACTTGTTAGATGCAACATGGATTTAGGTATGCATTCTTTATAAATATAATTAATTTTTACTTTTCATGATGTTTTATCATCCTCTTACTGTTAATTTTTATTTTATTGTATTGTATGTTTTTTGTGTATATTGTGCCATTTATTGGAAAGCACTTTGACTCTAGAGTGGAATGGTGCTGTAAGGAGAAAGTTTCTTGTATAATTCATCTGAATTATGACTTTCGCTTGGTTCAAAAGTCCATCTGTAAAATCCATTGTCTGGATTTGACCACCCTCTAGTGATGCATACCTGAAATGTTTCTGCGGTTTAGAATGTTTATATCTTTTGTTATGATTGGTCAGTATATAACTTTTGTAATACAGGGATTATTATTAAAATTATAAATATGGTGTTGGTGATGATGACAATATTTATGTATTTGTTACAGAAGAAAGTTTTGACTGATACATCCAATAAGTTGGGTACCCTGAGTAGCACCTGCACAGTCTGCAAAAGCCATGTCCACCTGGTCCAGCGACACCTGGTGGATGGGAAGCTGTACCACAGGAACTGCTTCAGGTCTCTGTCTCTTCTTTCTTCTGGTCTTTTGGGGGGGAAAAAAAACTGGCAAAGAAACTGGTATTGAGACTGTATACATGTATTTAACAGATGCAAGGAGTGTTCGACCATCCTTCTTTCTGGGACTTACAAAGCAGGACCGGAACCAGGAACCTTTATTTGTTGCACTCACCAAGACCCTGTGCATGGCAAGGCACCTTGCACTGCTACGCCACAGAAGGGCCCAGGTTTTAACAAAGTGGCCTCCCCATGGTCTGGAGGCAATAATCAAGGCACACCAACATCCCAGACTGCTGCAGAGAACCCCACATCTTGCAGCACCACCCCTACCGCCAAAGCCTGGACGCCATCAACAGAGAAAACCCAGGCAGCCCGGGAGAAATTTTTCCAGTCTACGCCCAGCCCACCAAAAAACACCAGCCACTGGTTAACGCCATGCACTGAGAATGCAGGCAAAAGCACTCCACCCACAAGCATGGCTTGGGGAGGGGACAAAGGCGGCTCACCGATGTCCAAAGAGCCGACAGAGGGAAACTCCAACAACAACAACAGGCTGTACCCTTCAGGTCTGAAACCCACCGATAACAGGTTTGTCAGGATGATTCAGTTTGTGTCTATGTTTACGCTCTGTGCAATTACACAGCCTGGCCATCTTTTCCCAAATCATCTCATGCCAGCCTTTGAAGGCAGTCGTTTCTGTATTCACTCTCCACTGTTTCTTCTCTCATTTACCTCAATTAGACATTTTTGAGGTGTTAATATTTAGCATTAGCTAAAAGTGTTGTTGGAGAGGAAAAACTGGATGAAATTGAAGTAACCTGTGGCTTGTTGAATACGGAAGCATCTTTGGGAAAATCAGGTTGCCTGTCTACTTTATACCGTCTACGTCAGTGTCTACTTTATACCGTTTACTTCAGTGTCTACTTTATGCTGTCTACTTCAGTGTCTACTTTATACTTTCTACTTCAGTGTCTACTTTATACTGTCTACTTTATACTTGTTATAGATTTTTTTTTTTTTTTTTTTTTTGTTCCTCCACCTGGGTAAAATCAGAAATCAGATGTCAAAATGTATCATAGTAAATCTGGCCTTATTGAATGGATATGTCAGTATGGCAATGTTGATGTTGTTTTTGTTTTACTGTCCCCCTTTCTCATTCTTATTATAGTGTGCACACTCTGCATCACCTTTGTATTATAGTGTACACACTCTGCATCGCTTTTGTATTTGGGAGTTGGTGGTATCTCTGAGTTGGCTTTGTCAGCTGTTAACAGACATCATGCTGTCTCTCTCAATACAGCATTATTCTCAAGTTCTTTTCTGCTCATTCCAAACTTGTTGTAGGTTTTATGAATCAGCTGGTAGAAAATAATGGCATCTTAATGAGTAAATGTAGCCATTAATGGTAGCAAGTTGTTTGCTCTGCTGATGGAGGAAAGACCCAAGTCCTGTTTTGAGCTGTAACCTGGTACACTACTAGTTGAAAGTTTGAGCACACCTTATCAGAGACATTTTATTATTATAATTATTTTCACATTTTTCTGTCTTTTAGAATAACATTGAAGGCATTAAAGTTATAATAAGTGGTAAAATGTGGAGTTGTGTAATAAACATAAATGGTTTTGGAAAAATTAATAACCTTTGAATATTTAAATTTTTTTAACATGGGCACCTGTTGCCTTGATTACAGTTTTCCAAACTCTTGCCATTAATCTCACCAAGCTTCATTAAATATTCACCTGGGATGCTTTTCCAACAGTCTTGAAGGAGCTAATACATACGCTGAGCGAGAACTTGTTGCTGTTTTTCTTTCGCCCTCCAGACCAGGTTAAATAGGTGTTTAACTGGGTGTGTTCAAACTTTTGACTGGTAAGTGTAAATCCAAACTGACAGCATGCATCACACACTGGAGTGAAGAAACATTTCTTACCTAGAATAACTAGTTTAGCTTGTCTGTGATTGACTGGCCTTCATACACTCTGAATGTTTGTATCTCTTCTTTAATGCGTATGTAGCCTGCCAGTGTGATAATGTGCAATCTTTTCTCTTTGCTGCTGTCTTTTTGTTGAAAAAAAAAAAAAAAGAATATACATATTCAGCCCATCATGTACTTTAAGTGAACTTTTTGACTGTGTCACTGTTTGCTTTGTAAAACTACTAATATTTTAATTAGAAGTTCTAATTGAAGATTGAATTATTTGCATTTTTATGAAGGGGGAAAAATTAAAGTGTTGGTTTAGGCAAATAGTGTTTCCAGCTGCATGTGAATGTCTAGGATTTAGAGTCTTTATGAGATGGACAAATTGGTAATTAACCATGTAAAGTTATTTATATGCTATAGATTTTTGGCAGGTTTTTATTGATATGTCATTGTTGCAGATGCGTACACAGCCACATTGCTATATTTATGTCTAAGATATTTATGGTCATGAAACCGATCAGTTTACCTGGCTTTTCTTAGGTCTACAAATATTTCAGCTGTCACACCCAGCTGGAAGAAAGATCAGAATAACACTGGCAAAACAGGATTGAAACATGTTGAAGCCTCACCACAGACTAAAGGTGACACAGCAAACAAGACATCCCCATGGTCAAAGTTAGCCAAACCAGAGTCTCCAAGACCAAGTACTGTATCCTCAAACAGCAAAGGTAAGTGTGGCCAGACAGTGCACGTTTCTGGATGTTGTTTCTTTGGCGATTTAGTTTCTGGAAGTGTGACCACATACGTGTTTGACCTCGTATTGTTTGTATTGCTCTCCTACAGCCGAAAGCCCATCTGACTGGCGGTCAAAGCTGAAGCCTGTGTCAAAAGGACCAAAGTATGTTTGCAACCCTGTCTGTTTTTGTTCCAGTTTCTGTTGTACTTCTGAAGCAGGGAGGTTGGGTTCATAAGGTGACTTTAACATGCTGCAGTAAGGCAGTGTTGGAAGGAGATGGCTAGTGGTTGAGTCTTCATAAAGTAGGAAATTGTCTCAGTCTGACCCAAATGTAGCATAAAATGCAGCCCCTTATGGCTCTCCTTTTGTGGCCCTTCTTAAGCCCCTTATAAAAGCCAGACACTGGGAACACCAGTCTTCTCATTCTCACATCCTTATGGTGCAAAACGGAATCTCAGGTGATGCATGTGCTTGTCTGTCCAGGGCCATGGATCCTGGGAAGCCCTCGTTTACCACCGACGCAAAGAAGCCCAACCCGCCTAGCGAGGCATCACCAAGCAGACCCGGGAACACAGGCTCCTCTCAGCCCGTGCTAAATCCTGTAATCACTCCTCCCATCCAGCCGTACAACCCAAAAGCTGCTCCTCCCCAGCCGTCGAGCAGCGGCCCTGGGAGTTGGGGTATGGCCTCCTCCTCTTTCGTTTCTCCTTCTCCTTTTATCATGGTGACAGTGGTTATTTTGCTCCTTTGGTGATAAGGCACAGTGCATGAAGCCTTTCATATAACCTTTCCCTTCATGTGCGGTGCAATGGCTTAGCCATAAATGAGCTCCAGCAGGGTGTTTAAATGAACGAGCATGCAGATGAGCGCTGCTGTTTATTTAATGCTGCCGCCGTCTGGTAAAAGCTCCCACTGCAAATGGCAGAAAGGCCCCTCTGAAAGGGAATTGACTTTTCAAAGCTTGTGCTGTCTGCACTCGTTAGGACTGATCTGGCCGATTTGTTCCGGCTGACTGTCGGGAGCGGGCCGCGCGTTTGCAGTCGCCGACTCCCAAGTGCACACGCAGCCTTTTGTTTGGGCGCACCCCAGGAAAAAGCAAAGGGAAACGCTGACAGCGATGCGTTGGTTTTCGCCGTTCAAGCGAGCGACTTCACATATGCGGAAACCCGAGGGCGATTTGGTTCTAATTTAGCCAAACGTGCTCTCTGGAGTCGGCCACGCAAATGTTAAACGCCATTCTTTATTAGGCTCCCTCGGTGTGTCGTGATGAAAGCGAGCTTTTTAATTTAAGTTTTGATTCTGTGCGAACTTGACGAACGGTATCGCGTCTTTGACAGCTCGTTTTCTGTTTCACTTATTCAATTATCTTTTCAGGCTTTAAAAATGGAAAAGGCTCATCAGACACAAACACCTTCAAGCCTGAAATTCATGCACCTAAGGTACATTTTAACATACTAATTAATACCGCCTCATGCTACATGACTTTCTGATATGTTTATGATGAAGGAGCGACGGGGGGGGGGTGGTGGTATTTAGAGAAACGTGGATTAAACAGCCGAAGGACAAAATTAGATAAAATGCACTGGAGACGAAGCCTTGGAAGAATTAAGTTAATTGGCATAAAAACATGTACGCTGCTTTACAAAATTTAGTTTTTTGTATGTGAGCATCTTCCCCTCAGGCAGTTGCAGTTTCACAAATATTGTCAGATAATACGTATGGAGAAATTAATTTAAAAGCCAAAAGATGGACAAACAGTAGTTTTAGTGCAGCAAAAAAGTCATGTTGTAATACAACGATCAAATTATACCCGGATCATTTTATAAAATAAATTGCCAGTTTTGAGTGCCTGCTAGTTGCATGTATTCAAGTACAGCTTCAAAGTGTTAAATCAGTTTAATTTTTTTTTTTCTTTCAAGAACAAGCCAGACTATATCCCAAAGGAAGAAATCCTGAAGGAGCTAGAGGAGATTGAGAAAAATCTAAACGATCTGGAGAAACAGGGAGTGGAATTGGAAAAACGACTTCGTCGCTCTGAGGAGCGTGAGTATTATTTCTTTTTTTTTTTTGTACATTTATTGTCTTTAAGGACTTCGTACTTTTCAGTTTTCTTAGACAGCTTCCTGATAGCTCTCTGACTGGCGCCAAAAACAAGACGAGGGTCACCCTTCTTCAGGGGCGACAGGATTTACATTATGGGGATGTGTTTCACGCGGACACCCGTCACACTTTAATATCCACGTACTTGCACCGTTCAGCTGCGTGATTACTACACCGTGCCTCTCTTCTCAACTAATGTGCGACTCTGCAGGCTGGGATGCTGGGAAATGAGTTGAGACCTCAGGGGGGGGGGGTGACGCGCGTGAACAGGTTGACCCAAATGTAAAAAGAAGCGTCCTTCGTATTTTGAGTCGAGACGTTGACAGACATTGGGGAGCTCTCCCATGGGCTCTATAAAAAAAAAAAAAAAAGGAAAATATGTAAAACAATCAAAAACCAAAAAGTTAGGTGGGGTTCATTTCCTCAAAAATATTCTCACAAAATGTGTTCAGTTGTATTTTGAAGTGGCTTCTAATTGAGGGGCCACTGAAGTATCTTTTAAATTTTATGTCCATATGAATAACGTGTCCAGAATGCTGGGGTTGTGGGGACACAGGGAGATGACTTTATAAAGGCAAAGATTACATTGTCTCTTTGGGAATTTTCCAATTGGTAAGGAGCATTTTGGGAATGGTATAGTAGTTTAGGGGACGGATGTAATTTGTACGATGTGTAATTCCCCCGGAGATGACTTATTTCCCAGTAAGTTGGTAACTATAGGCGATCTTTGGTATTTGATGCAGTGTATTATTTCAGTCTTTGGATAAATGAATTGAGTGGCCTCTGTTCATCAGTGTGTCTGTCTATCTTTGGGTGGCCTGGGAGGTCTGCTCCCTCCTACCACACTGAGAGAGGCCACGGGGAGAGCCCATCTGGGGCTTAGATTGGGGTTCAAATGTAGCCAGGAGGGGTATGACCCAAAAAACAAAAAGGAAAGGAAAACCCATTCAATTTCCAATCGTCCGAGTGAAATGAGCGAAATGGCAGGAGTGACATGGAGAGCCCTTTTCTCTACCCTCTTCGTGGCCTCCTCTCCCTGCAGGATTGAGGTATGGGCCTGAAATGGTATGGGGGAGCGGCAGTGCCAGGACTGGTTAAAGAATGAGAAGGAGTTGGTCCGAGTGCTCAACCCAGCATGACCTTGAAAAAGAAGTACCACTCTGCTAGAAAGGCTGTAACTGGGTTCCTTGGTTCCACTCCCTCATCCTCTCGAAAGCAGGAGTGCAGGGTTGATAGTAGTTTGCAGCGTCCACCATGTGCAGCTCTGAGACAGAGGAACCAGTCAGTCAGAGTTAAGTTCCAAAACGCCAATTTTTGTACTTCCCATGCAAGTCTGGGTGCAAAATAAACATAAGATATCAGATGTCATGACAAACCTGGTAAGGTTGGCAGAAAATTTGGAATGTGACATAATGGTTGGGATGCAGCTGTTTGCCGGGAGGCATCGCGACCTCTGCTCACATGACAGGGGTTTTGTGTTTGTGTTACTCTTGTGTTTCAGAAGAGGAAGAGGACATCTTGATGGATGACCTAATGGTGGACTGGTTCAAACTCATCAGGAGTAAGCAAGTTTACATGAGAAGGGAATCGGAGCTGGTTTACATGTAAGGTTGCACCATCTTATCAATGAAGCAAGATGGAGCACTGTTGGCTCGAGGGAGCCATTTCATTTCTTAAAAAAGGAAAACTAACCAGTGTCAACAACATATTTTCCTTTACAGTATAATCAGTAACAAGGGGGTGGGGTGGGCAGGGGGTAGAAACTAGTGATGGGTAGGATTGAGTGCCACATCCATAGTGGTCAATGACAATAAATACTGGGTGTTCAAAATAAGGATGCATGGAAATTTAATAATTTGCTGCTGCCGTGTGTGTGTGTGTGTGTGTGTGTGTGTGTGTGTGTGTGTGTGTTTGTTTTTGTAATCAGAGCGAAGACTCAGGATTTAGAAGAGCAGCAGCCGGGGGTGGAGGGCGAGTTGCGGCGTCTGATGGAGAAGCCAGGTGTGTTCCTCTCAGCGTTTGTTACGACTGTGCGCTCGGGCTGTGCCTGCCGTGGGCTGCAGGTAGCGTGGTACGTGTAGATGTGGGCACGTGACCTGGCGTCTGTTGCCACGAGGGGGCCCTGTGGCAGTGTCAAGGACAAGCTCTTCTGCTCTGCTGTGCTCCAGGAAAATGTCGGTTTGTATAAACGAGTAAATTGGAAATAAGTCACATTCAGTCACGCGTAATTCAGATTAGGAATTCTACAAGGAGTGACTCTCTTTTCCAGGCATTTGAGCCAATATGTAGAAACCCCTAATGGTTAGTGGAACTGTCTAAAGTTTTGAGTGGAGTGCAGTTGATTTTTTTTTTTTTTTCCCCTATGTTCTTTAGTTTGTTCGCTTTTTTTTTTTTTGTTTTGTTTAGAGCATTTGAAAACTGAGGCAGATAGACAGAAGGAGAAGGTGCTGATGGAGAAGTTGGTGGAGATCGTTAACGATAGGAATGCCATCGTGGAGGGATTGGACGAGGACCGGCTGAGGTGAGCTGGTCGATGCGCTGCCTTTCGGACCAAAAGGGTTTGATGTAACACTGAGCAAAGTACACTTTTTATTGAAAAATAGTGCTGACTTACAAACTCATAAAAAAAAAAATAAATTGGAGAAGCTAAATAATAAAGTGATAACAGGAGATGAATAGGAGGTGCCACAGTGTACCACTAAGGAGTGCACCTCTGTCATTGTGGGATGTTGCAGCAGCAGCACAGGAAGTGCATTACACCACCCTTTGCCATTTCTGGATTAGTATTTTTTTAAAATACACACACACACAAATTGCTATTAAAAAATTGTGTATTTCATACATTTATTTTTAGGCACATGTATATATTTAATATTGTATTTGTTGTAGGGAAGAGGAAGAAGATGAGCAGTTGAATCTGATGATGAAGAACCTAGGTGAGTCAGTTAAGATTTCAGTGCCTCCCAAACTAGCTGTGCAATAAGGGTAGTGTGTGTTTTGGTGAGAAATACGGAAAGCTTCATCAGCTACCCACCACCTCTGTGGACATTTGTAACTTTTAAAACTGAAATTTAAAAAACCATCTCTATTTGTTTTCCCTGGTACTTTTGAGTTATTAAAACAGTTAATGTGTATTTCAGTTATGCATTCCATTTGTACTAATGACCCATAATGACTCTGGTTCCATCCAGAGTTCACTTACATGATTTACTTTTTAATTAAAATACATATTAGAAAAATGCATGCTTGCTGTTTTGTATAATTGGTCAACTTTGAATAACCTTTTCTATAATTTATCAAATTGTTGTACTTATTTGCAATTCATGATTTAAAACGGTGGCCTGTGATATGCAAAAACTTTACGATAATAAATTTGTAATTTTAGTTAATGCTCTGTTTGAAGACACTTGTTCATTTTATAAGTACAGCTGTTTATGAAGCGTACACAAATGGGCACACAGCATACATCGAAGTTACGTTTAGCTGCTCAGCATGTGGTGGTAGACATCAGTGACATTGTACGTCAAAATATTACCCTTCTGGGCTTTTTCCTTTTGTTTGTACTTCCCAGCTCGAGTCCATCTTATACTTTACAATAATAGTGTTGGTACATTGTGAGTTATTAATTGCAGTGAAATAATGTCATGGGAAAAAAAAAATGCAATTTCAGTGTTAATAGTGACAAGGATGGTGCGCCTGTTCACAATCGCACATAACCCCCCCCCCCAATACAAACATCTGAACATACCGGGAGAGTTTATGACACATACAGCAGACAGCACAGCACACTGTCAGATTCAAACTGTCTTCTCTTCCCTCCTTTTTGAATATGAAGAACATTGTGTTCTGACCAACCTGCCTGGACATTTGTATACTGCCACAAGATATCGAAATATGCTTCTAACAGCATCACTGTTGTATGCTGTGAAGCCCTGCTGTTGTATTTCTTGGTGACTAAGGAATAAAAGTAAAGCCTTGTGGTGTTAATGCTCACTCCTTCATGTATGGTAGCATTGTTAGTCTGCCACAAACCAGCACAGTGGCATCTTACTATTCATGTCAGCAAGACCTGCAATAAATACTTTATATATTGCTTTTATTCTGTGCCAAGATATTTATGGCCATTTTGTTGACTAACAAAGAAAAATGCATTAACTCCTTTGTTTTTTTTTTTTTTTTTTTCTTCTTCATGAAACAGATATACAAAAAGGAAAAAACAAGAAAAAGTCACCAATACCCAAGTTCTTGAGAAGGAAGAGTAAAGACTCGGGGGAAGCCTGATCTACACCTGCTCCAGGTGCCTCAGTTTGACTGTTCTGTTCAGTACAGTGAGTGTTTTGTTCTTATGTAACCTCAGATGGAAAGCTTGTGTACATGTGGAGAAATGTACATGAAGCTTGTTCTGAAATTCATCTTACGTGCTTGTTATAGGTGACAGTTATGCTTGGCGTCATAAGGCAAGTTAAGGCCCTTAACTTTTGATGTATATTTGGCGTCCTATACAAATTCTAATGAAATACGATTTAATTACTCACAAAGGCAGTAGCCGTGATGTGTGATTTACCTACGATCTGGTCGTCTGTGGTAATCTCTTCATTTTAACACTAAAGGGATTTTAGAATATCAAACGGCTACAGCTTCTAATTCTGTAGCATCAATGAGTTGTCAGAGGCTTTGCTTTACTCACCATTTAGGTGATTCACACTCTCATCATTTCCTTGTAGTAAAGATGTTTACAATCTCAAGCAAAATGAAATGTTGGCAGTGGGTCAAATGACACTTTTAAACGCGTATAATCTTTTTTTTTTTTTTTCCGAGGGGATTTTTTTTTTTTTTTATCCTTTTAATACTGTTATTTGAATTTTTTAATTGGCACCTAATACCAGGACCTAGTTTGCTGTGGTCTTAAATTAACTCTAGAAAAAGTACAGTATTCGTCAGCAATAAAGGACCATTCTTTGCATTACTGTTTGCCTGGTATTGAGAAGACATTTCATTTGAAGTAAGTAATTTTCTGCATCAAACAGTTTCTATATTTAAATTGTATGCAAAACCGTATAAAATGCCCCTTGTGCAAACACACTTAAATATATTACACTGTGGGGTTACGAGTATAATTCAGTGCTGGGGTGAAACATAGGATGGGATGCTTTGACTTAATTCATATTAGATCTAAAATTGATTAGCAATTGAACCTCCCAGGTAAACCTGATGTTACGCCATATGATAGTCGGTGGTTATTTATAATTGACAGAATTTGCACTGTTTCTGGAAAAAGGAAAATCAGATTAATGTTAGTGGTGGAGCAAAAGCTAAAGCGTCCTCAAACAGCAAAGATGATGTTTAGTGATTTTAGTTCAAGAAAGTGGTGGGGACAGTGACAGGAAGATTACTAGCAGTTTTTAATCAGAAGGTGGCAGTATGGGGTTAATTGTAGAGCATGCTCACAATCCAGATGAATTGGCCACAGTCTTGCTGTTTTAATTATTTTTTTTTTTTTGCTAGTTGTTTGTGATGCAAATTCCAAAGCTGTTCATAGAAGACGCCTTGGGAAAGCACTTTGAATGCAGTATCAAATGGTCAGTTTGTTACCCATCTTCATCACTTCTAAGGTTTTAGCTTTCAGCTGTTTTAGCTCATTGTGTGTTTCCTGTGTACACTAGTGTAAAACACACTCATTATGTATGGCTTTTACATGTTGTAAAAGATGTTTCCCTGGTGATTATAATGTTTTCATATGTGGCTTTTGCATATCTTGTTTTTCAGTAAATGTTTTTGAATGAGCAGTGAAAATGATTTTAAAAAGCAAATCCTTTTTGTATTTTTGTCTGTCAAATAAAACCTTTTAATTTTACAAAATGGTTTTTATTGCCAGTGTGCCATTATTGCTAACACTGTCTCTGAGGACTCTGTCTATTTATAGGGTGTTATAAAGTGTGTTCTGCTTGTTTTTACCACTTGGTGCCTTAGGAATCAGTGATGCCCCCTTTGTCATGTATGGTTTTCTTTGTTAGACGTGTTTTCCATGTGCACTTCGTGTGTGCACCACATCCCATTGCCAGCAGAGGGCAGCAGCAGTTGTCAGTATCTGTCATTCAGAGAACGCCAAACTGGAGCATTTAGATTCTATATTCGCTCACCTCAGGTCATGGGTCTGACTCGATTACCGCTGTGGTAGGCATGGAACTGTCATCCTGAGTTTAAGCATCTCTGGGTGGACTGTTAGCATTGTAAACTTGTACCTTTTGTGTCTTTTTTTTCTTTGTCTGAATTTCAGTCCTGTGTGAAACACTGCCATTTCTGTTGTATTTCTTATTCTATTGGGATGCTTATCCTGGTTACTTATTTTATAGTTGTAGCTGTAAATATTGGTGTAATAACAAACAATCATATGAATTGTAAAAAAAAAAATATATATATATTCTCACTTCAGTCGTAGAATTTAAAAATATAACGTGAGAATGTCCTGTTGAGGTGTGCTTTCTGCTTTTCAGAGCTTTTCAGTT
>JABJVR010000077.1:9706958-9735006 GCA_025773905.1 Chitala chitala
TGGTTCTGCTCTTTATTAAAACTCCCTTTTTGCACATTCGGCCTCGCCTCTCTTGCCTGCTTGGCACAAACGTTACACCAACAAGCACCTGGTGACCGGGTTGTCCATAGAATCCTGTCTAGCTCAGCCCGAAACAACGTTGTGAAGGAGCCATGTGGGATCACCACCCATAAGGCCCATTGTAGGGGTCCAGTGCAGTGTCCGTTAAATGACGGGAGAGTGACAGGGCGCCAAGTACGTCTTGGCTTTTGGAAATGGAAACTGGCCCTTGGCACATGGAATGTAAGCTCCCTTGGGGTGTGGAGCCTGGAGCACAGTGGACAAGCTTTTTATCGTATCACAGTTGATCAAGGGGGCATGGGAGTTTGCCAATCTGATATTCACCTATGGTCATGAACTTTGGGTAATGACCAAAAGAACAAGACTGTGATTACATGCAGCTGAAATAGACTTCCTTCATAAGGTGGTAGGGCTTACACTCCATGTTTGGGTGAGGAGCTCGTTAATCCAGTGGGACTCAGAGTAGAGCCATTGCTCCTCCATATTGAGAGGAGCCATCTGAGGTGGTTTGGGAACCGGACAACGATGCCCACAGGATGACTTCCATTGGAGGTCTACCACACACAGTCAGGTGGGGGGAGGCGTCGTGGCCGACCAAAGGCACACTGAAGGGATAATATCTCTCAGCTGGCTTGGGAATGGCTGCAGGTCCCCCAGGAGGAGCTGGAAGAAGTGGCTAGGGAGAGGGGTACCTGGGCATCTCTTCTTCTTCTGCAGCCACTGCGACCCCGAATTTGGATGGGCAGTATGGTAAATGAATGAATGAATAAATAATATGCATATAAAATATATAAAATCTAGGGCACAAAGCAATTTGCCTTTCTTATTATCTATCATATCAGTACTACAGCATACTTGATCGACATTCTTGATGTTTGAGGTTTTGTGTACTAAACTGAATAATAGGAAGTTCACAAAGATTTTTGGGTGTTGCAGACTCACTGTACCACTCATTCATATAATATACTTGACAGTGTGTTTAATATCCAAACAAACTGCAACAATGCATGAATTACCCAGCAGATAATGGAGTGGCCAAACGAGGACAAGAAGAAGGTTTTATTTTGCCTATGTCTTTCTCTTTTGCTCTGTCTCTCTCAAATTCATTGTTGTATTATTGATCTTAAGAATAATGGCACCGTAAAAAATGAACAAAGAAGCTAAGAAGACCCTCAGTAGTTTAATGGAATATGTAACCAAATTTAAATTGAATGTACTCAATGAACTTTACAATCCCTTGTCCCGCATTTTATTGTTTGAACCTTGTAATTTGTCTTATCTTGTACTTCATTGTTTGTAAATAAAGAGATAAAAAATCAAATTCAAAATCAAAGAAACTTTATTGGCATGACTACATAGTAGTATTGCCAAAGCAATTACCGAACTCAGGAGTGTTGAATGAACACGTACTTTTTTGAACAACTAGTGAACATACTCATTTATCTACAGTCATGGCAAGTTGTTACAGGTCTAGCTGGTGTTATTGATAATTTTGGGTGTTCTCCTAATATGTGTTTTAACTTGGTTTTTTTTTGTAGGTCTTTGAAATTTGAAAGTATTTTTTCAAAATTTTGGATGAAAGTGAATCTATATGATTGATTGTGGTCTCACTGTATTAAGAAATGTATGGGTTGTATGGGTTTCTATTTCCTTTTCAGCATAGACAACAGAGTCTTTCTTCCTTGGGCAGCCTCGTCTGTCTGTCGCGGCGTTTTTCTACGGCCAGAGTGTGGTCAATAACTCTGTTTTTGATTAGTGTTTTTCTGAGTTCGTCATCATCGACTATGGTCAGATAATTATTATCGGTCAGAAATGAATCTGTCAGATTATTATATCTGTCAGAAGTGATGTTACACTTGAGTAATAAGGACTCAAATCACCACATTTTACAAGGTATTGTAAAAACTGCCAACTTTTGAAAAGATGAGGCCTTAAGCTACATTAAACATTTAACTAAAATACTGCAAAACTGCTGTAAAGCATGGTCTCAACACCAGTGATGAACTGTGGATCCACTTTGTGTATTTGCTGAGATAGCTGATATGCCCTTTGCCTGCGTGTCACTCCAGAGCACAGATGAAGTGTTTACTGGGTTGCTTTTACGTTCCCTTCCTGTATCTGTTTTACTACACTCTGTCTGCTCATGTATTTCTTTTTGGGAAACCACGTGCTTTAAGATGTCCTGCACCTGTCCAATGTTAAACCAGCCTGTGCAGCCCCTGGAGGCAACCGGCTGTACAAACTGTATGTAGCCTACAAAGATGCTTTCTTTTTATTGCTGGCTATTTATTGTTATTACACATTGTCTTCTTCTTCTCCTTCTTCCAGCTGCTCCCTTTAGGGGTCGCCACAGCGGATCGTCCTTTTCCATCCCAACTTCCTCTGTCACCCCAACCTCTTTCGTGTCCTCCCTCACTACGTCCTTCAACCTCCTCTTTGGCCTCCTCTTCTCCTCCTGTCTGGCAGCTCCATCCTCACCTTCTTTTCCCTGTATACTCTGTATCCCTCCTCTGCACGTGTCCAAACCATTTAAGTCTCGCAGATTATTGCATATTGTGATCTGTTGTAAATGGCATATTTGCCTCTCGTCAGTAGTTTCTATTGTTTAGTTTGTGTTCTTAAATTTATGTCACGTTTTTGTCTTACTGACATTTGTTTTTCACTTGTACTTTTTATTGTTTCCTCCCTATGTCTACGTCCTCCCCATGTCTTTGTCCTCCCCATGTCTACGTCCTCCCCATGTGATACACTAAGACTTTTACTGAGAGAATGGCACAAGCGTCCCAATGCCCATGTATATCTATGTAATATAATAAAAAAAATCTTGAATCTCCATTGACTGTGGCAGCCTGGTTCGTGTGGAACTGGACAGGCAGTGTTGGAAGTAGCTCACAAAGGCTCTGCAGTGGCACAGTAAAGCTTCATGCTGTCTTGTGGTTTTGGAGCCTTTCCTTCTGAAGACACAAAGAGAGTTGCACTGATTTCAGTGTTATTGGCAGCTGTGACACCTAATTCCACAGTGTGAATCACACTGCGTGATGTCTGCTTTCCTCAGTTTCGCCATGCACTCAAATTGAGCTCTTTCATTCTGTGGCATCATATGTAAAGTAAAAATGTGGACTTCAAGTGAACTATACAAAAAATACATTAAATGTCTTGTTTATTTGTTTTCTCCAGCCGTTAATAGGGTTAAGTATGACTAGTTTTGGAGGTTCTACCATAACAACATGGAACATTTGCAAGAGCGTAAATTTGGGTATGGACAATAGTGGCTTGTCCCCATCAATAATGTTGTAATACCAAATTGTTTCTTCTGGTGTGTTTGGGGGGTCAGATGGTTGGGGCCTGGTGTGGTCCCTACCAGTGTTGAAACCAAACCTATGCCCTTGAGCATTAGCTTTGAAATAATTTTCCCAGCACCATGCACGGTCCGATAAACTTAATAGAATTTTGTAAATGACATTTATCAGAAAACATGTAAAAAACAAGATGTAATAACTGAAAAATAACACAAAACAAAAAAGTACCAAAGCACAGAGAAGAAGGCAGGAACCTGATTGTCTAAAGCCATGCATAAATAATGCATAACTTTGGCTGGGTCCCCTCTGGTTTCCATGGCAATCCCACCATTTGCCTGAGTTCCTCTAAGACTGTGCTTTCCTGTAGACAATGAAATATACCAATCTAATCATATAAGAATAGACATATTTTCAAGAGGCTCTGTTAGACTTGATTAAATTTTCACCCAATAAGTATAACTTTTCAGGCAAAACAAGACAAACATTGAACCCTAACAGGAAAGTGAACGTCCTGCAAAACTGCCAAGAATGGATGCGCAGTAGCCGTGTGTTTCGAGAAGATGCCAGTGTTTCCTGTGATTGTGATGGTTTTGGAAATGATCGATATGAAAAATACAGTGGAGGGTCATTTACACACTGAGCACGCCAAAGCAATGCTTTTTATTCTGGTAAATAAATATTGTGTGTGTATGGGGGGGGGACCATATTGTATCTTGGCATGTGATGTAAATTATCAGAAAAACATACTGAATTAAGTATGCCAGTATCTTCTTGCTAATTATATTAAATTAATATGAAATATTATCATTTTATTTTTCAAACTAACTGTACTTTTACATTTTAAATATATTTCAAAACGCAAGTACAAATGCTTCCAAATATGTGTAACATTACATGTATCTTTAAATATATTTTAACGTGTAAATACATTGTAATCTTTGCACAAAAGTCGTCCCCTTCTATATAGCTGTTGATGAAATAGCTAAATGATCTACTGTACTCTCTACAAATATGTTTAAACGTGGAACATTGTGTTTTATGCAATGCTGAGTATTCTATTGAAATACATTCATTCATTTTCCATACCACTTCATGCTGTTAACCCAGGAGACACAGGGCACAGGGCAGGGGACACAGACACTAACAGACCCCCAGGCCTGGAGGTGTGGGGCAATATTATCTGGAATAAAAACCAGACAGGATTCACTACCAATAATCTGACGGGCGGTTTAAGAGGTTTCAGCCATGTGCTCAGGATTACAACCTGCTGCCAAGTACGTATTTTTTGTTACGCTTTACCAAGCCCACGGCTTTGTCACCCTTAAAGATGTGTTAAATATAAATATGTTTCTTTTATAGTTCAGGATTTACAGCCTAAACAGTTTACAACCGGAAACACTGTACAACACTAAGTCATCAAAGTCAACCCATCTATAAATTGCAATGAAGTCTTAGGGACATCACTTTATTTTATTTTATTTCATTTTATTTTTATCTAAACATAAACCCAAATATGCATTGGCAGAAACTATAATGATACCTATACCTATATATATATATATATAAGCATGACAATGCGTGCGACTGAGACTTTACAATCTGATCGCATATATTCTGCACATCCTATAGCCTATAAACGGAAATTAATTGCCTTTAAAAAATAGCCGATACCTAACAGGGGATAAACATTTTAAACACACTATTTTCATTCCGTGTAGACATTTTCCGTGTGGACTGAATTTATTCAACACAATGTTCTCAAACAATGTGAGCTGTGCCTTGTTTTTGAGCAGTGCACGTCAGTGATCACTGTGATTTATCACCAGGCCTGCACTAACGTGATGGCGTGTGCCCTACAGTACAGCCATCCTCAATTGCAGCTTTCTTTTCGATCCATAGGCGGCAGTGACCAGCAAATGCGATTCTAAATGAATTATGCAGCCATAAATCCAGTTGATTATTAATAGGCAGGACATCAAGCTGTCTCCTGTATGATAAGCAGGTAAACACAACCCTCAGGGTAAATTCACGTTATATTAAGTGCCGGACGTTAAACTGTTATTCATTTAAATAAAACGCCAGAGGATGAATGAGACACGTCCCTTTCCTGCCTTCCTGCCAGGATGCCGCGGCGCAGAATAGCGGTCCACGCAGCGCACAAGTTTTCTTATTTGATGTGGAATTTTAACAAATCAAATTTAAACATGATCGTACTGGAGAAATGCGGGACGTTTTTTGCGTCCTGTCATCATCAGCATTAGTGAGTGTAAGGAAGGTCTCCGTTTTCGGTGGCCGAGGTGTCAGCGCTGTTGATTCGCGCATGGCTGGTCCTTCGCTTCTGAGCTGTCTGCAGGGTACCCCTCGCAACATCCTGCATCCCTCATCTCCACCGTTACCAGAGTCGGAGCGGAGCATCCTCACCCCCAGGTAAGCCTACTCTCTGATGTTTGAGCTCGTCATTTAACCGCGTAGGATCGCGGTCCTTTCTCTTCCCTTTTGAACTGCAAGCTTGTGTGTGTGTGTTTGTATATGTGTGTATTTAATGCCCGTAATTCATTCAGAATGTCAAACCCGCGTAAGCTAAAGGCACGATTGTTATCAGGATCAAGGTCATCTTGGGCACCGGGTTTGGGATAAAAACAAATACCACACCTATAGGAGATCTGACGATATCACGACTGAAGTTGGTGAATAATCTGTGTGATTTCGAGGTGTCGGGTACTATATGCACAGTTTATAACGAGATGCGTTGTCTGACATAAGTTGAACCACATGGTTGCTGTTATTTATTGGTGTTACTATATTTTTAAACTGACAGACAGACACCTTCCTCTGTAATTAGACTCGAAGGTGTTGCCAAATCGATATATGTCTTTTTAGAGTTCCAGCAATAGGGGTGTGCTGCTGCCAAAATTAACTACAAGAAAACATGATTCCAGGTGATTTGTCCCCTATATTCACAGAGTAAATCTGCAAAATGTAAGTGTAGTATTTTGTGTTCACAGATGGCTGCCTGAAAGATGAATCTAACATGAAAGGGCGAACTCTGCACATGTTATATCACACGACCTCATACATGTCCTTTGACAGAACTGTACTTCCCTACAACAAAGATTAAGGCAGCTCTTTCCAGACTATTTGCCTTTAAATTTTAATGATTTTTTTTCAGGCATTGTGCTTCAAATTTTATATACATTTGCAACTGCATTTCAAAATATATTTTTTGAGTTTTTGAACTACATTGCTGAACCATGACATGTAGTGCTTGAATAGGTGTACAATGCTAAGACCTGCTTAACAGAAGGCTCCAAATATGTCCTTTGATGTTGTGTAAACCTTCCTTAGGTTTTACTTCATGGAACAATGAAAAATAAAGAGTAGTTTTTACGGAATGACCAGATCAAGGGTCTTTAGATGGAGTCCTTGAATGTTGTCGAGCTGCAAGATTTGGGGGATGGAAACTGCAACGCCGTCCACGAAGAGTCAATTCCGGAGCAGCAGCTGCAGCAGGCAACTCGGGTATCAGGTCGCCATGGCATTGAAAATGCCTCCTTCCAGGATGAAGAAGAGGAGACTGGCTTTGCCCGGCATGCTGCGGTCTCCGGCCGGGACCGTTCTTCGCAGCCTCAGCAGCAGCAGAGGGACGTGTCCTCGCCGAGGTCAGATGAGGACCTGGAGGCAGAGCCCGGGGGCCAGCCAGTTGACTACGGCTTCATTTTTGCACTGGTGTTCCTGGTGAGCGGCATCGTCCTGGTGGTGATCGCCTACACCATTCCCCGCGAGGCTCGGGTGAACCCGGACACGGTGACGGCGAGGCAGATGGAGAGGCTGGAGATGTACTACGCACAGCTGGGCTCCCACCTCGACAAGTGCATCATTGCGGGCCTCGGCCTGCTTACCTTGGGGGGGATGATGCTCTCGGTGCTCCTAATGGTGTCCATCTGCAAGGGTGAACTGTACAGCAGGAGGAGCTTCGCCATATACAGGGGCTCCCGGAAGACATACGGATCTATAAACCTGAGAATGAGGCAGCTGGAGGGGGAGGGGAGAGAGTCTCTGGTGGAGTGTGATCCTGTGGCCGCCTCATCATCGTCTGCGGCAACCAGTGTCATCCCCACAGCAACCACGCAGTTGGTCAGCTAAGGTTAGGGTGCAGGGCCATGTGAGGGGAGAAACTGCCTAAGGCTGATGGCTTTCAAAGTGGGGGGGGAAGCATTTGAAACAAGGCCCTGGTCGGAGACGGACCTGGTTGTACGAGAAGCTCTCTCCACTCGTGTTGTGGCCGTCCCAAAGACACACACACACACGCACGCGCGCGCGCACACACACACACACACACACACACACACACACACACACACACACACACACACACACACTATGGGCAATGTGGACACACCAATCAACCTAACCCATATGTCTTTGGACTGTGGGAGGAAACCAGAGAAAACCCACCAAGCACAGGGAGAACATGCAAACTCCACATTTTATTCAATTTTATAAATATGGGAATCGGTTTATGATATTCAGGAGTGGCACACTTGTTACTACTAATGACAAAAAAATACCCATCACAACTGGTTTTGACATTAGTTTCAGCATTGTATGAGCTAGAAGCTTGTCTTTGGCATGTGAGGTAAAACTGGAGAAAAAAAAACCTGAAGAAAAGTCATGCGGACGCAAGGGAAACGTGCAAACAGCATAACCTGCAGTCCCACAGACTCAAAGGCTACCTGCTGAGCTACCGTGGCATTTACTTCTCAATTACTATCCACAAAACGCACTTGCAGCGGGGCTTTCTGAGTATGAAGTTAAACACCAGGGTTTCACAAATATGAAGTAACAGTCAGACAGAAAGAATATAGAATACACGTGACCTAGTTATTTGAGAGTGATATTTAAGATTTACGAATGCCCAGAATTATAAATAGCATTTTTAGATGAATGTTTTATGTTATTAGGCTATGTTACGGCTTGCAGCGCTCTGTGTTGCCTAACCTAGCCCTGTCATCAATAGACTCCCACCCTTGCCCTGAAAAAGCCTTCTTACCACAGTAAATGATGAACTGGCTGGCAAGTTTGCCAGCGAAAATGCGAAGTTAAGCCTGCGTTTTTTCCTTTCCCACTTGGCAGGGGTGAAGCGCATGCATCTCTAAGAAAGGGAAGCGTAACTGGGTTATCATTTTAATTTTGCCATGTTTAACCCATTACCACGAGCAAACTGTTTAAAAAATTGCATTTACATTTCTGATTTGGTGTAAATAGCACACCACAGGCACACGCAAAAATTCGAAAATTATTCAGATTGATACTGTAAATGAATATAATATGTTTTACTGACAAAGAATCATAAAGTTTAATTTGTTCACATGGGATAAAAGGTTGCACTAAGTAACAAAAACACACTAGTTCACGTGGCTTTGAAACAAGCATTGGACAGTATTAGTCTGAATAGCCCGCTTCATCACAAGGTGGTACGCGTGTGCCGGTTACAGGACGGAAATGTAATTCCTGTTGCATTCTCTCAATTTTTACGTGTGCACAGCTATTAGTGGTTACCCTTTTGATAGAAGTGCGGCTGTCAGTGTCGCACAGACCATGTTGATTGAGGTGTTTTGATTTGGAATTCTTCTGTGAGCTGCTTCTCATCCTGAGGCCAGCTCTGCGATGCCGCCGTGCGCTGCAGTGTACAGAAACACTGCTCCATGACTTCGGGCTCCCGTAAAAATGCAATTAGCTCACCGGCTGCGTTTTATCTGAATCCTGGGTGCACTACACAGTTGCATTTCTTCTGTGTGTATAATTAGCTGACTCTGATTTATTGTCCTGCCCTCGTTGCCTTCGGATTTTTAACTTTGAGTGTTTCAAAATAAAATTAAATTAGAAAATTAAATCTATTCTCAGGAGCTGAATGCCGTTGAGGAGATCCAGTCGGACAGAAGTTGTCTCAAATTGCCTTAATTTGATTATGGAAGGTGTTACAGTTCTGGTAAAGTTTATCTTGGATAAAGAAATCTCACTAAAACTGATGGCAATGATGTCAGCTCTGCCCCACAGGCTCAGCTTAAAAACTGATGCCCAAATGCGTACTGTATGCACACAGTCAATAGGTGGTGCTGTTTGTACTCAGTGCCGTTTTATACATTTCTGCCATGTTTTTTATGTTTACATTAAATTATTTTTTTGGAATTGTACCACTTTACTAATGTTATAGCATGCCTCTTTATTTCTAGTACTAGAAAACACCTTTTGCTAGAAATCTATTTGCCATCATGCACACAACAGTTTCCATAGGGGAGCATGAAGGGATATGGTGCCGCGGGATGCTGCCGGAACGACTCTTTTATTTCACTCGTTTGTTAATAAACATTTCCTCTGACAGCTCCCTGGCTTTGTGGTCACATGACCTGTCACCTGACAGAGAGCTGTGACTCAGCCAGCAGCTGCCAGGCCCAAAAATAATGACAAAAACAATTAGCAATCCAAGCAGTAGCCTCTCCTTAATTATCTCCTCTGAGTTTAATTAACTAGCTTAATTATCAGCAGTAATGTAGGCATTAATTATGTCAAATTACAGTGTAAAAATCACAAAGTGTAGAAAATGTCAATTCAGCTCTGTTCACCTGGCGGGTAGGATGAGAGACACAGTTGACAGATGAGTTTATTACAGATATGCAGTGTCCAGAGGAGAGTTACTTCCTAAATCAGTTTTAATATAAAGCACACTAGCAAAATCCAAAGCTCAGCTGCACAGTGTATACAGGTATGCTTGTGTCTCATGCTGTCTTTGAATACTCTGAGGAACTCGTGAGTGTGTGCGTGCGTGCGTGCCTGCGTGTGTGTAGGTGTATGTTTTTGGCTCTATCACGGGGATGCTAAGGTGCAATACTCCCACACCAGATGGGCTCAAATGCTGAATTATTAAATTATGAATATTAATACAAATCAGACACGAAAGAGGTAATGATTTTGCTGCCCTACAGAAATAATTAACATAATTTTGATAAATTACTTGATAGCAGATCCTCAAAATTGAGGTAGATTTATCTTAATTAATATCTTGGACCTGCTTGGAAAAAGGTACATGGCTCCGCTGGGGCCGGCGCAGAGCTGTCTCCGCCTTTCAGCCCTTTTTCATGGTTTAGCACACAGCGGCAGCCTGAGCAAAGTGCAGGCGCTCTCCTGATACGCAATTAACTCACTTCAGACACCTCATCAGCCGGCACACAAGGACACGCACCCGCTCAGCGCGTGCACGCTCACTCACTGGCTTGCCCGCGCGCGCATGCACGCACGAACGCACGCACGCACACATGCCTGCGCTCCCATATCCAAGCAACCGCTGAATGGAAACGGAGAACTCTCGTCTCTATCGCCCGCTTACACAGCTCTAGGCTTAGTGTGCACGAAGAAGCCTCCGTGACAACTCTGCCCACTGTCAGGACAGAAATGTGACAATGGAAGCATTGTCGCAACATAATGACTACCCACATCTCTAGTATAGCGAGCTAGCGTCAACGGGAAATATAAACATGTTACATGTTTACAGGTTCATAATGTCAGCTTTACGTTTCCTTCCAATAAGCAATGGAAAAATTCCCATTGTGTACGGTGTTTTTAAATATAGTTTTCCTATAATGGCTGTTAAGATATAAACACGAGTTGCCCTCTTTGCTTATGAGAAAATTAAAAAGCAGTAACCACAAAGATAAAAAAAAAAATATACTGACAATGCATTCCAAATGAATTAATTTTTTGGCTTCCTTAATTAATTCATTTGGAGACCTGCTGTGTTGCATGATTATGCTAAAGTGTTTAATTACAAATATAGATGTGATGATGCTCTTTAATTACGCTGGCCTAATACTATATTACTAACTTTTTTTCTTATGATTCATGGTTCTGTACTGCAACAGGAGACAGATATTAGTCAATTCACTTTAAAAATATTACATTATGAGCTGCCAGGGTTCTGGCATGTTTCCAGTCTACAGTAAATTCCTGCTAACCAAGAAACTGCTCTCCACAAAAAAAAATGTAATACACGACTAACAAACAACGTGAAATTTACATATTAATTAGTGCTGGGTAATCTGGAGCAAATTCAAATTGACTGGCCCCCTCTTTACACTTGGCATCCGCAGTTTCGCTCCCTTCCTCCACACAACCGCAATTCTCAACATGCAGATTTTAAACTCGACCCAGTCGAGAAAACAATCCTGACCTTCCCTGCTGTAATCCTAATCTATTTACTCTGGTGCCAAGAAGCACTCAATGGGGCCTCTTTACCACAAAATGATATTTTTTGTTTACATGTCTTGAATACTGTAAGATATTTCTTTATAACTAAGACATTTTAACATATGGTTGTTGTGGTTGCTTGTGATTTATTGAAAAGGCAATAAGAAATTGAGTGTAGCAGACACGTGTAATTTATTTAGCTATTGTGAATAAAGCATGTGGTTGCTTAAACCAGAGAAGACTGTGTAGGTATCATTGGCTGTAGATGCATGTAGACCCTACATCTGAGCCTTTTGTGAATCAAACGTAATTACCAGCTAACTCAAAAATATACATGAAATATACATTTCCTTGCATTTATTTCCAATAGAAGTAAAGGAAAATATTAAAATGACAAGCAATACTTCTAAAGGAGATGAAAAGTTGTATTTATTTCTGTTCTTAACTCTTTACACAGCAGTTTTAAATCGGCCTTTAATTAGAACAAGAATTGCCAGCTTCTTGAAATTTTCAGTGTTTGTTTTGGGGAAGCAGTGTTAAATATTGGATGGGGTACAAAACTCTAGTTATTTTTAAAACCTGGCCTGGTCCATATTCTTACAGTCTTTAGTGAGACACCTTGCCATAATTACTCTAGTAAATATTTTCAAATACAAAAATTTCTAAACGTAGTGCATCACTCTGGTTAAGAATATCCATCATTATGGCCTAGAATAGTTAAAACAAAATAGTTCTTTCTCTTTTATTCTCACTTCGTTAGCTCTGCAACCTGCCTCCTGCATATTGTGTTATGTTGTTCTCTTGTGCAAAGTATTTTGGGATATTTAACATACAATACATCCCCTTGTGTCTTTGTTGACAGAATAAACCATTGCTGAAAGTGCTGTGCAACTTTTTTAGCTATGAAAGAGGGCTGTTTGTGTGTGGATGTTTGAAAGTTGCGACTTAAGCTGTTGATCCTGTGGATTAGCTTTCACAAGTAAAATCAGAGTAGATTCAGCGAGAAAAAGAGCTGCGAAAGCTGTCAACAGCCAATTATATTTTTGTCTTATATTTAACAGGATTATAGGACAATTGAGCTTATGTGCAGTTGTTTGAAGAAAACAGTGATTTCTTGAAGGGCCTGGTTATGTTAAGTATATGTAGTTCACTTGTATGATGCCTACTAAATGTTCCAGTAAAGTGTAACCTCCTGTAATTTTTTCCAAACTATCATTTTGAAAGAAATAAAAGGCCATTTTCTTATGTTTTGGCATCACTGCTCATGTGTAAAGACAGGATAATGTAATATATTTTCTTTGTTTGAGAAATATTCTTTATTTCCCAAAACAGACAGTCTTTTTTTAGATACCAGAGGGAAAAGCACAAAGGGTTGTAGTTATGGGTAATGTTTATTGCAATGCAGCCAAAAACCAGGATAAAGTAACTGAGAAGCCATAAACAGCAAACTATTTAGCCAAGGATTTGGTTGGCAATATAGGCTATTGTTACTTTATATTTAGGAAATATTTATAATTTTAAGTGATGAATATGTATTGATTGTGATCATTCTTATTTCACATTGTTCCCTGGAACTGTGTTTAACAGAAAGCCTGTTTTGTACAATAGCTTTATCCAGGCTTTTCCTTTGATGATACTTAAGTCTTTGCATGAACCCTCTTACTCCCATTGTTATGCGGGTACCTTGAACAAACATAGGTTTCAAAGTCGTATTGTTCAGAGTGGGATGCATTCCACAACTGTAAGTTGAGAAAACGTTTTATGCCTGCGCACATTTAGCTGTAAAGCAGAAATAGACAACATAGATCGCTAGTGCTATACTCACTATTTATATAATGCATGCTTGTTTGGAAGTGGCATTGTTTTAGACAGAGGTTTGCTCTGAGTACTTCGTGCTCAGCAATGCAAAGGCTGTGCATTTATGAAAATTACCCTGCTTTCTAACCAGATTCAGTTTTTAAGAACTACACGTGGTATTTTAATTATCTTAATGGGTGCATTTCATGCATGTTAAGCTGATTTCTACAATAGTGTATTTTTTTTGTCAACATTTTTTACACCTAGTAGCAGAAGTATGAGAAGATCCACAGTAATCTTGGAGAAAAGACTCATAATTAGAATGTAGCTCACTTATTTAGCAGGTAATTTACCTTCAAGGAGGAAAGAGTTACGCAACAATAATTAGTGTATTTGAAAACCTACAATTTCGTGTGGGACAATTTTTTTGAAGACTGTCCCACACTGAAAAGCCTGGGGAACGTGGTGCTCCGTGTTTGGGTGGAATCTCACGTGCACTGCGAAGCAGGTCAGGTAAGTGGAAAATGGTGTCCCCTCGGTGGAGAGGAGAGCGTCCTCCGTCCGGTCCGCAATCGGAGGTGTGAGGGGCTTCTGCGAGGAAGGAAGATGCTGCGCTCCTCAGTTAAATGTTCCTAGCAGGTAAGCCTGTTCCTGACAGATGGTGTTTGTGAGTGATGCTCGTTCCCAGCTGAGCCGCGCCCCAGGACACACTAACAGAGCCTGTCTCCACAGAAAACCCTGTCCAACTTGACGGCATATGCTCTGCTGTGGCTACACCTGTCGAAAGGATCGAGTTTACACAAGGATCCCCTGGTGCCACCTCTAACAGTGGTGTTAATCACAGCTCATGCACACACTTTTCTGACTAGTAAATAACTGAATACAAAGCAGTGGGGGGGATGGGGTGGGGGCACCACCTGGACCTCCTTCCTCACTCTCCCCTGAGCTGGGGCTACCAGTCACAGCTCCAGCGGGAGTACTGCGAAAAAAGCAGGCACGCCGAAAGAAACTCTCACATAACGTATAACTGTCGTTTATCTACACCACAGCCATCGCTGGTGAAAAATATTCCATCTTATTGCACTCATTTTGTTTGGTTAAAAATGGGGTGAACTGCTGGTTAGACAAAGGCAATACACCCATTGTACAGTTTGAACTGAACTGAACATGTCATAGTTTTTGCAAATTTCTTGAACATTGTGGCCTACCCGAGATATTCAAAGACAATCTCTGTAAAATCAGTCATACACATGCATGCGAACATGTGTGAGTTTGTGTGTGTGTGTGTGTGTGTGTGTGTATAATTAGAAACTTTGGTACCTTGCCCGAGTACGGCTAAAGGGGAAATGCAATAACCGTGAGCACCTCCTGCGAACACACTCTGCCAATGCCTGCTCCTGACTGGGCGCCAAGCCTGCAGTTGGGACAAAGGATCTGCCAACCTCCCCTGCAGCAGCAGAAGGCAGTGGCTGCCCCGGAGCCACAGACGGGATGCGCATGGCAGCCTGCGACGAAGATCAGGGGGACAGAGCACGAGTTGCCACGGCGCAGGATTAAAGGCCAAGTCTGGGTGCGGCACACAAGCTCGCTGTCCACGGCCACAGAAGGTCAAATTAGCCCACAGAACCAGAGCTTTGCAGGAGCACCAGGCTGCTCCTCTTGTAGGGAGCTTAGAAGTCAGCAGCACATCATCAGGTGATTCATGCGTGCTGCCTCGCCAAGCATCTCACATTATTTAGCGCTAATGGAAGAATAAATAACCATTTACGCCGAGCTTCGTGTGTATAATGGAAGCTTAATTGCAATGTGTAAAATTGGGAGAAAAATAATGAAAGTGTGAATTACATTTTAGTGGCACGCAGACGAGTGCGGCGTGTCTGTGCTGAGCACGTTGGAGCTGCGCCGTCGTGCCTGCCGCACACTGTTTGCGTGGCTCTTTTGTTCTTCGTGACAGCACGCCCCTTTCGCTCACTTCCACTCTGCATGTACACCTCTTCGGTTCTGCTCTCTGCTTTCCATTATTCCTTATCATTCTAATATGTCCTTTGAAGGAGAAAAAAAAAACAGTAGGACCAGGGCGTTTGGTCTGTGCGATGAGGACCCACCATGGTTCCCCACGCTGCACTGTGGAGGCTGGTGTGTGCTTCTCCCTTCTGTCAAGGGAGTGTGTGGTTGTTAAGGTGGAGCCTGGCTTGATGAATGTGTATGCAACAATGGGTGATTGTTCAGTGGGTGTTTACCTCAGGGTCCACCATGGGCTCTGAGAGTGGGGACTAATTAGATGGCTTTGGTGTAATGAGCTTCAGAAGATCCCCATGAAGACTCAACAGTAGACTGCCTTGACTGTTTCCCAAAGCTGCAACCACTTCTGTTATTTGCGCGTCACTTGTTTTAAATGTAAACATGTAAGAGTTTTTTTTTTTTCCCCAGTTAATTTTTTTAGAAGATGTCTCCCTCATAAATCAGCGCGCACGTTGATTTCGTCCTCATTTAGGATGAGCAGTTTTGCGACAGCCTGTAAACAAAAGCTTCCTTATGCCTTGGGTGTCATATGTTGGGCTGATCCTTATGAGAAGCCTTGAGTGCTTCCCAGGAATATGGAGTCCGCCAAGACACGGTCCACCGATGAAAGATGGGAAGTCCAACTGAAGCCCAGAACTGTGCAGAAAAACTGGAAGCAGACATGGAATAAGGTGATGACACAATCGCAGGGCTCACAACTCAGTTGTCCAAGTAGTTGGCAAATCAATTAGCTACAAAACCGTAAGTAAAACAGCGGGATCTGGCTGTCGTAAAACTCTCAGAGCAGTTTCCAGCTGGAGGGATGAGGCCCAGGGAAGACAAAACTGGAGCTTTTGCCGTCTTGGCAGAACTTGGTCCAACGGTGTCCCCGAAGGCCATTAGGTGCAGATCCCCCCCACCCCCCACAAAAAGAACAAAGCCTACCTTCATGCTGTAAGAGCCATTACTTAATGGCGCGTGATTTTCCGAGCAGAGACTGCCTGTAATTAAGCAGTTAATTGCAATGTACTTCCTGATTAGCTTTGGGGGATGGGCATGTTCATGCAGACTGAGATGTTGTGTACACTTCAGAATCATTTACAGAAATTGAAGCTAATTTCGCTGTCTGTGCCTATTACTGCATTAATTTAATTTGGGTTGCTTTTAGCTCATTAACACATCTAATTAATTCGTTGACATCACTATTAAGATGTCTCTTTGAAATTGGCGTCTCGTGGTAATCAGGATGGAAGAGGCTGACAGATCAAGCGCGAAGCTGACTGGAAAAATAAAAACTCCACTAATGAATTTTCTGTCAGCAGGAGAGAGTGGCGTCAATCTCTTGGATAGGAAGTGGGGTATTTACTATCATTTACTATCGTCTGTCATTCGCTACCACCACACTGCCAAAGTTGTTAAGTTGTTGTTTTTTTTTCTTTTATAGGATTCAGGTTCAAGCAGTGGACACACATATACACATTAACATCCACACAATATGTACTGTGTATACACACACACACACACACACACACACACACACACACATATATATATATATATATATATTGCCAAAAGTATTGGAACACCCAAGCCTTACATTTCCAAGTGCAATGCAAAGTGTCAGATGCAGTGGTGTAAAGCACACTGCCACTGGGCTCTAGAGCAGTGGAGACGTGTTCTCTGGAGTGACGAATCACGCTTCTCTGTCTGGCAATCTGATGGACGTGTCTGGGTTTGGAGGTTGCCAGGAGAACAGTACTTGCCTGACTGCATTGTGCCAAGGCTAAAGTTTGGTGGAGGGGGATTATGGTGTGGGGGTGTTTTTCAGGGGTTGGGCTTGGCCCCTAAGTTCCAGTGAAGGGAACTCTTAAGGTGTCAGCATACCAAGACGTTTTGGACAATTTCAAGCTCCCAACTTTGTGGGAACAGTTTGGGGATGGCCCCGTTCTGTTCCAACATGACTGAGCAGCAGTGCACAAAACAAGGTCCATAAAGACATGGATGAGTTTGGGGTGGAGGAACTTGACTGGCCTGAGTACTGACCTCAACCCAATAGAACACCTTTGGGATGAATTAGAGCGGAGACTGTGAGCCAGGCCTTCTCATCCAACATCAGTGCCTGACCTCATAAATGCGCTTCTGGAAGACTGGTCAAAGATTCCCATAGAAACACTCCTAAACCTTGTGGACAGCCTTCCCAGAAGAGTTGAAGCTGTTACAGCTGCAAAGGGTGGGCCAACTCAATATTGAACCTTATGGACTAAGACTGGGATGCCATTAATGTTCATGTGCGTGTAAAGCCAGGCGTCCCAATACTTTTGGCAATATAGTGTTTTTACTTAGACTGGCTAGGAGTTAGCATGTTAGTGGTATAGGAAAAATATTCTTGACACGACTTCAGTAAAGTTTTTGTGTCTGTCTATAATAATAAAACATTTTGAATTTAAGTTCTAAATATAACCACACACACACATATCATATTGTTTTTGTACATACGTCTTTGTTTTGTCTTTTTGATTTCTATTATTTTTATTATTCCAGTTTTGTATTCTGTTTTAATCAAATGCTGAGAAACCACACCGAGAACCACTAAACTGGAGTCAAATTCCTCGTGCATTTTAACGTACTGTGAAATAAAGATGATTCGTATTCTGAATTGGCGTTGCCATGAACGTAACTAAAATTATCGGTTTTATGCATGAATTTATATGAACATTTTACCATCAGTATTGTCTGGACATATTGTGTCAATCAGTTTTGAGACACACACACGTGCACACACACGTATATACGTACATCCAACACTTCCAGGGCAGTCTGCAGCAAAACAATCATTTATGAACCTGAAACTTTCAGTCTTTCAGCATGTATTGATATAGCAATCAACTGCACACCTACCGAGACTTTACACAGTCTGACTTAACGTTTTGTAATAGGAACCATTAAGAACAGTTGCATGCTGACATTGATAGTTTTTGGACCCTCGTTTTACCAGGATTAATGTGTAATGTTCCATTGAGTACCGTTGCAGCAGTGTTCAGAGAAAGGATAGTGTTGACTTGTACCCTTTTATATAGAACTTGACTGTGTAATATAAAATCAATGAATTGTTTACACTCTTGCAAGCTACTCTACTAAGATATTTCCTAACAGCATTCTTTTATATTTAGTTAAACCGTGGATGGCAGAACCTTAAAGATAAGTTGTTCAGCACTCAGTACAGTCAGACTCCAAAACGTCCCCAATGGCTGCGTATATTATGGCCTCATATAAGGTCACTGATAAACGCCCACGCTGGCATGTGCTACAAAGGGACCCAGTCAACAGGGACATGGGAACTCTTAAGTGGACCTTAAAGAAGACAAGTGTGTGTAGAACAAGCCATTCTGTTGTAACTGATTGTGTAATTAAGATGGATAAACTGAAATTATACAGAGCCGAGGTGCTTTCTGCTGTTTCCGATGCGCACAAAGCAATTACAGACAGCCTAACTGAGGACACCAAGCAAGTGGAGGCACGGATGTGCATACAGGAAGTATAAGATTTTTGTTTACATCCCAGTATGGCTCCGATTACGCAGTTTATGTTCTGTAAGAAAGTTGTCATATGGCAAATGCTTGGAAAGAAACCTGTAAACAATTTTGAGCTAAATCATCCCATTGCTTACATATTATGAACTATTGCACACATTTTTAGTTTTTTATTTTCAATTTAATTAATTAATCTTTTAAAATGGGTTTAAGTAGTCATTTCTCATTTTAAGAATGTTTTATCATAAATTACATACCTAGCACTGTGCAATGCACAGAAATTTTTTTTGCCAGGTACATTAAGCCTGTTAAACCTGCAGCCTTTTTTTCTGAAACGTATGTTTGTTCAGGTATTCTTTTCTGTCTGAAATGCAGAAGAGGCTTCTGTTTATCACTTCATTAAACACTTACTTTAATAAAAGCCACCAGGGAGATTTGTTCCCTGCATCATGTGTAAAAGCTATCAACAGCTGCATCAATTAACCCCTTTCTCTCCAGGGACCCATTAGAAGGTAGAACACCCTTTAAAATTGCATATGGATGCAATTAGACTTTAAATAGTGAGGAACCGATATGTTGCATTGTTTGTGTTCCTCTCCTATATATTTTAGACTATTGTGCAGAATTAGGTAATGAACAGAAAAACATAAAACATTTCATTTTCTGTAACTATGATAATCCTCTGCCTATAGATCAAACTTGAAAAACATTGTCTAATGCTGTATCATCTGTGTTTAATGTCCTCAACATAGGCTTTGGAACATTAACACAGTTAAATAATGTGTTAATATATAAATATTAGAGAAAATTAGGCAATTAAACCATATTACCAGGTAGGGTAGTGTGGATAGTGTGAGGTGTTAAGGTGAGAAGTCACTGGATTTCGTCTGCTATGCTACCACTCATCTGAAATTAATTCCTTAAATTCTTGCTGCATTGACAAAGGTTAAGAACACTGCTGTAGAGGCCTCTCCAGATATCTCAGGCAAGCAGTAAAAGAGATTGGTGATTGACAGAGCTGTGACATGTGTCTTGCATATCATTGCCTCTGCTTGCAGTCATTGCCATGTGGATTGAAACATTTCTTTGCTGAACAGATATCCTCACTAAGCAGAGGGAAGTCACTGCATCATGCTTTTACAGCCCTCAATGCATCGATGCACTCTGAGGTTATAATGGGTAAAAGAAGATAATGCTAAAACTAAAAATGTAGCTCACTGGTCTAAGGTGTCATTAACATCTGGATCTCTGGTTGTAGCATCCAAGACTGTATCGTCATTAATATTTTGGTAACAGTTTTGTTTCCAGTTATTTTACTTCTTTTTTTTACCTTTTTGCTGATGCAGGGTGATGACAGCCCACCGTGAGCCCTTACTAGCTCAGCATGTAAAACTTAGCAGCAGTGTAGAATGATTTGGACGCGCCTGACCTTTACTTCTGTCCATTAAGCTGCCATCACGTTTGAGTCAGTATCTCTGTATCTACAGTACTAGAAATCTCTGCTCTTTTACTTCATTACTATTCTTTTTGTGCCAATTTTTTGGAATTAAACAATTCCAATATACTTATTTATTTTTTTATTCCTTTACATTAATTATAACTAAATAAAAACATGTAATAAACACATACATGTAGCATTGTAGATGTCCTTGTGGTCTGTAATGAAGATAAGCAGACCTAGGTAACGATTTAGCTTTTATAGCTGCATTTTGTTCCTTACAAGCACAAGACAATAATAATAATACTTCTAGTGTGTTTGGAGGAAGCAACTGTGCATTATATTTCTGTTAGGTGTGTCCTTGAGCAAGACACTCAGCTCTAGCTCCCCGGGTGCCATGTGTGGCTGCTCACTGCTCCCCCCAGGGGGCTGGGTTAAATGCAGAGGACAAATTTAATTGTGACATCTATGTGCAATATGTATGCAGTGACAATAAAAGCTGATTATCCTTATCCTTATAAAAATTATGCAAAATGTTAGAGGCATAATAAATATTTAGCTATTTATTTAAACCACATAAATATACACATAACACTGTGCGCATAGGTTTTTTTTTTTTAATTAAATGCTTCATCTTTATTATGTAAATGTAAATAACATATGCATTTTTTTACTTATTTGCAGTGTGAGATATTTGAACGTCATTACAACTTTGCTGAATTTCAAGACATCTACACGCTGGACCTCACCTCATATTTAAACTATATAAAAGGTTTAAGGCCATAATGCCAGGAAGGCGGATGTAATTATTCATACACTGTGCTACGTGTTGCAGGTACTAAGCTTGGAAGTGGAACGCGCCATGATACACACGGAGTTTTCCTGCAGATGGAAGATGTCTATCTTTGTTTTTATTTTCTTATTAGCTGTCCTGTTTTTTGGGGTTTTTGGTGGAATTTTGTGTTTTATTCTACAAAATGTTTTCATTTAATTAGTGTAGTAGTTTTTTATTATTTTAATTTTAATCAGCATATATTAACAAAAGCATCTAATGAGCAAACTGCAGACCTCCAGTTTATAACAGCGAAGCAGATCTTAAAGAGGGAGACACATTAAACATGTCCCAGTGAGCAAATCAAGAATAATAAAATCATTTTGATTAATGGGGACGGGTGGTTATGTTTGGGTACTTAAAATTACAACAAAATTAATGATAGTAACAGCCAGTGATTGGCTGATGTAAGCGTTTTAATAATTAACAAGTCTCAAGCTTGTTAATGCCTCCAGAGGTTAGATGCTTACCCTCCACCCAAGTTTTACTCTTAATCACATCATTATTAAAAGGCCAAAACATACATTTAAGAAGTCCTCCATCCCCGCCTCCCAACCAAACTTTGCCTTCGACTTGCTGTTATGCGCACATTAATTGGTTGCTGACATGTGCCTGAGCTATACGAGAAGAGAAGATAAGTGTGAGCCTTTTTTCACTTCAGCATTTTTCTTTTCATCAGAGCAACGCTTTCCTTACTTCCTCTGTTTACTTATTACAGCTAATCCAATTAAGTTGGGATAGGCAATTGTAACTGCTTAAGAACTATGGGACTTTTGGGGGGCTGGGGAAGGGAGGTGGGGGGGGTTATTAATTTCCTGCTTACTTCAGAGTATCCGTCTTATGCAACTTGTTTTGAGTGACTGTATAACGAATCCCCAAATTAATAACGCCATCCATGTCAATAAATGAGCACTAGAGAAGTCGACCTTCTTGCAGAGATGCAGCTCAGTCCCATGTGTGGGCCCCCGGTTACTCCCTCCTTCCAGGTGGGATTTTCTCCCCTCTCTGTTTCCGTGACACAAGCATTAAAGAATAACGCGCATGTGTGAATACGTACGTTTCTCTGTTTGGCTATAGTTATGAGGTAGAAACGGAGGGATAAAAACAAAACATGTTTGAGATACACCTTATGTATTTATTAATACATTATTTATTTTAAGGGTCAGGCTGTGTAAGTGAGCTGCTTCTCCTAATTAGGGTCTCACAGAAACTGAAAGGAAGGCAGTAATTTGTTAAAGGAATAGATGTCTTCCATAACGGGCATGTTTTCATGACCTTTTATCCTTTTGCCCTCTTGGGAGCTGCCCTAATCTCAGTAACAAGAGTCCTGAACTCTAACCTCTCACTGCACATATACTTCACCAAGTCTTTTTAGAAGCGTTTAGAATCAGTGCTTAGTTTTAAATGATCTCTGGCTGCACTCCTGCAACTGTTTTGTTTAACCTTATGGTAGCTTTTATGTAGTTTAAATCTTTCTCATTATATCTTATGATTATATTTTAAATGAACTGTAAAAGGAATATCTAATGGTAATCATGTACGGCTGCTTGGGTACAGGGCGAGTGATTTACTGCATTGCTTGTTTTCAATGTACTGCCTCTGACTATTATGGTATATGTATCTGTATAAGTACAGTGTGTTGAATTTTATGAAAAAACTCCTTGGCATTGAACTGCGCTCTAGCAGAAAGAACACAGGCAAAGCTCTCAGGTTGTATAGCGGAGATTGTTTATTTTCCACTTGGCTCTCAGTGCCATTTAAAGGAGGGCCTGGAACTGCTGCCAATTGCAAGCATTGGTGAGACCATCACATACCTCCATCTCGTCCCCTATCTGCTCCTAATCATCTGTCACTGAATTCATCCACCCCGCAGAGTATTGGCTCAACAGAGAGGACCGGCATATGTGCATTTAGATTGTTGGTCTACCTCTAATTAGTTGCTGATCAATAAAGGGATTGATTTTACAATATACACGCAGTTTAGAAGCACAGTCATACTTCAGATGTCATAAAGAAGGCTGTTTAATTTACCCATTAGAAACTGCAGAATATTACTCATTGTCCACCAGTCTTGTTTAGTTTCAGATAGCCCATTATGCATGATTAAAGACCACACTTACTATTTAAAAGTACACACCAGTTTAGAATGCCGAACAAACAGCAGTGTCATTTAAATAATAAAGTAAAATACAACGAAAAATATTTTCATTCCTCATATTTTCCTTAAACAAAGCAAAATTTGCTAATGCGGAGGAAAAAGACAGCTGCAGTGCGACTTTACGGCAACTAAAAATAGGATGAGATGTCCAATTGTCTCGCACCTTTGTTTTTAAATTATCATCTTAACTGCTTAAAAGTATTTTTCCTCCTGTTTTTACAGATGCCTTAAGAGTCACGCTCACCTTTCACACACAAGCTAGTCGAGAAACAGAACAGGACCAGTGAAGATGATTCCTTTATCTCCTGTTCACCCAGAACTCCAGATTCCCAGGTCATGTGTAAGAGAAGGAGAACAGCCATATTTCAGGGGTACACCTTGTGACACAATTCCTTTTTGTCTCCGGTTGTATTTGAGCAGAGTTTTATCATTAATTATTAGTCAGTCTCTTTCCTCAGAGGAGCTCAGCTGATGACAGCTAATTAAGTACAGGCTGATATCAAGGATCCTGAAACAGGCCTTCTTTTATGCGAAAATGAGCCTCATTCTCGAAACCAGCTACACAGTGTGTTGTCGTTATTTGTACCATTGTTATTATTGACTTACAAGCCCTGCTTAGCGTAACACCGGCACTGCTTTTAAGCGTTTAAAATATGGCTTAGTTCCTTCTATAGATAAACCTTTATGGCTTGCTATTTCAAATAATACTGAGGCTCTGACAAGTCCAGTGTGCAACCTAAGGTATTTTATAGTAAGATGCAGACATGTTTATGACTCGTTTTATTACGTGTGTCTGAGGAACTGGGGGGGGGGCAAAAAAATGATTTTAATGAAAGGGAGTGTACCACGTTAAATAGCTGTAAATTAATCATACAGAGGATCAAACAGCTGGAAAAACCAAGATGTTAAAACTGGTTTAGGCCTGTTTAGTTTCCTATGGTCCATTAAATTTTACGGAAAAACTGAGTTTTGGAAAAAGCAGAGACAATATCTGTTTTTAGAGAAGAAAATATGTTTTAAACATTGGCAGTACAAAAAAATGTAGCAAAGTATATGTACTTTTTATTAAAGCCCACATTGACAAAGGCTGGCACTTTACTGGTGTGTTAGCATGAGTATTCATACATTCTAATTACTTTTTCTAACAAGCAGGAGAATTATTTTTGAGAATATAGAAGCTTTTGTGTGCATTAGAACCACTCTAGTTAAGTAACACCTATTAAAATATCATTTTCACCTTGAGGCAACTCATTAATATAGTGGATAGTGAAATCACACCAATAGAACTTCCCCTGACCCCAGGGCACTTGCAGAATCCGTGGCTCACTTCACCATTAAATTCACTAATGTGCCTCCACCACAAATCATTTTCAGTTGAAATAACATACTGTAATAATGTGTGTGTGTTATTACTGTAATTCTCCTTCTGATTTAATATAACAATGGCATAATCTAAAAGTAGTTTGGTTTTGGTTTTTTTTTTTTTCTCCCTCTCTGGAAAAATGGTATCATGAGCAGTTAACATATTTTAACATGTAGCAGTAGGGGATGAAGCAGACGCTAAACTCCTTTGGCTGTTTGATTTTAGCTCTGCTGCATAATCTCTGGCACTAGTGTCTCTCAGTCTGCTATGTTGTGTCTCTGTTCCAGATAAAAGAAAGTCATGCGAATTTCAGTGTTTTGACTATATCTTATTTACTAATTGCGCTTGGCTGTGTTTGCAACCAGAAATGCTATAACTTTCATTTGAGTGTGAGAGCATGTTCATTCTTCATTGAATATGTAAATCCTTTTAGATGTTTGTGTAATTGAATTATTCAACTATATGCATACGTATTGCATACACATACTTGGACAAATTATTAAACATTAATGACGCAAACTCTGAAGTCAAACCTATTTGGATATGTAAATTCATTCTTAAATACAAATTATTTATAGCTAATTTTTTTTTATTATTATTGATTTATTTTAAAAGGATTATCCACAGATGGACTTGTGAACCAGCTGCTGCCAGCCAACAAACCACAAAAAAAAAAAAAAACTCTTAATTAATACCATCACATGGGATGGAAAATTGCATTAAGCAGCCAGACAGTGCAATAATACAGCATAGAAACTCAGGGCTGAGCAAACAAAAGACGTGGCCCTGATTTGCGAAGCGAGCCGCCGGCCCGGGCTGGGCCAAGCACTGAATTACTGCCTTCCTCCAGCAGATGGCAGGTTCCCTCTCTGCCCTGGTCAGCCTGTCGGAGTTCTCAATGAATTTCCTTCCCTTTTCATCACTCTCTGATGTCCAGCTGCTCCTGTCAACACCTTCTTATAGCGTGTAATTCATCGCTACACATTGGCAGCTGAGGCCCCTCTGACGGACTTAAAGCTGCCATCCGCAGTGGGGACTGCACCCTGAGCAAGAGTGTGCCTAATCAAGGGAAACTCCCCTTTTTAAAGGGGGGGGGGGCAGGGAGGGATATGGACAGATTGGGTCCAAGTTCCCCTGTAATTATCCTCCGGCAGCCTCCCGACTTTCAAGCTGGCATTTTTGAGCGCGGGGGGAAAAGAAGTACACTAAATAAAGCTTTTATGTGCGTCCCCCGTTAAACAACGGGCCCCACTGCTTCCTGAGCAGCCCTCAACAGTTACCGCCAAACGCCACCACGACAAGGGCGTATTTGTTTAAAGGGCTTTGGGAAGGTGAGCGTCTTCTGTGCTCAGCGACGATAACGCGCTGTAAACGCCCCGTGCTACGGGTTTTGATTATTTTTTTGAGGTGGTGGGAAAACATCTCCTGGAGGTAGTTCCTAGAGCTCCCAGGATTTTATTAAAGGCTTGCCGCCGCTGATTATTTAGAGCGGAGAGGTGCATTGCTGGCACGCTCTGAGTGAAGCCCTCACAGGGTCATGTTTAACATGTCCAGAGGCAATCCATTCACCTTAACCCCTTGCAGTACTTCAGTGCTCATTGCCTAAGCTGGTCTTAATAACCAGGCAATGGTGAATTACTGATAAGGCATTAGGGTCTGTGACCTCTACATCCTCTGCTCAGGATAATGGAAAAAATATCCACCAGAGAGACAAGTATTTTTAAAATGCAGATTTGCCGCTTAATGAAATAATTCGGGATATTTTTAAGGTCATGCTGCACGTCTTTAAAATCTTGTCTGAAACTGGCAAACCTTATGCCATGCATTGGGTCAGCATCTGAAATTAAAATCACTGGATTAATTGCTTTTAAAGACATTTAACTTTCAGTATCTGAAATTTGAATGCATTTTAACAATAATTTTAAAAGGATCAAATTTTGTGAATGTGTTCTTCATATTTCTGTTTGTTAAGGTGAACGATACGTGAACTTATTTCAGAGAAAACCTACAACACCCTCAAGAGTAACTGGAAAACATTTTTTCCACATTTATAATGTCAATGCTCTGCATGGTTTTTATATGAAAATCACACTGCCCAAATACAGTGAAATGAAACAATGATTCTGATGTTTGAGTTTCAAGGAACTACTTTCCCCACACTACCACATGAAAAATTGTGTTAAAATACTTTTTATTAAGCAGGTAATTAGCATCTTTTTTTCCCACTGTTGACCCCAAACTGGTGGTAACATTTGTGTTGTTATTATTATTATTATTATTATTTAACGTGTATCCTGATGTCTGGACATGCCACCCAGTTGCCTCTTCTGTTGCACAGTATATGTTTGAGCACAGTGGGTAAATTTTATATTGGTCATTATTATTATTTTTCAATAAGTGTGACTGACAACATGGTTTTCTCACTACTCTTGGAGTGAATGACTTTGGCTAAGAAAAGCACACAAATCCATTTGTGTAAAGCCCACAGATGACACACGCTGTGGTGTGATTGCCGATCCCTCCCAGTTCCAGTGGATTTCAGGCTGGGTCCGGAGATGAAAGGCCACCATCATAGCCAATTACAGAGTAAGTGGGAACACGAACAGAGGAGTTAAGGATGTCATTTTGCTAAAGAAAGCTGAGCTCAATTGGGGTCAGGTGCTAAAATGTAAAAGCTTCCAGGCACTTTGTAGGTAATTGAAAATCTATTTTTCGAATTGAGGGGACTCGAGTATAATGTGGATAGGTTTGAGAGGCAGGAAAGTTTTATTTTGTTCTTGAATTTAAGAGCCAAAATAGACAATTTGGAAAGTAATATAAGACCAAAATATGACAAAAGTTTGATTGCCCCAAAAGATTGACTGAAAGGCCCTCTCGTCCCATACTGTACTTCTGGTGTCAAGCAAAGCACAACGCACCACATAACTTTATTATTGTAATTAATTAAGTGGCGGAAAGCAAACAATATATAGAAAATATTTATAAAAATTTAAAAAAAAATATTGCCCTTTTTCAGTTAATAATTTTTGTATTAAAACTGAAATTTCCTGCATTGCAGTTAACCGTGCTGTTCACCGTGCACTGCTGCATATCACAGCTTGTTTAATGTAAAGCACAGTTAAACCGAGTTGCATAAACACCATTGATGCCCTCCACATTGCATTAAGTTTAATAAGGTGGCTTTACTGTTTGAAGACCATATGGCTTTGATAGTGTTACATAAAAATTGCAAATTATACAAAAAAAAAATTGACTCCTTACAGACTTTCTTACCCCCAACTAACATGGTGTTCTAAAATTCAACTTGTGTCTTTACTTCCGTATATATA
>JABJVR010000077.1:9735106-9753923 GCA_025773905.1 Chitala chitala
CTTCAAAAAGAAAACCACCTCCAAAATATGCATAGGCAGAAAAAAAAGAATAATTGAAGTATTGCTCAGATCTGTAAAAGTCTCGTGAAGTACGATAATCTCTGACACGGTTAGCCGTTTTAGAAACGTGAGTTGTTCAACTAAACGATTTGACATTGATATTAAGATTATAAATTATGTGTACCTGCGGTAATACACTATACACAACACTACATAAACGGCAAAACTGGAATTCCTATTTAACTAATACAGACAAATTTAAGAAGGTATTGTGTAGTGTTTTAGACTTCATAGCACTGCAATCAATTACATAACTGGCAACATGATGCTGTAAGTAATAACGGTTGACAACCACAATACATCATGGCGAAGCTTCTTTTTGTTTGGCTTAATTCTAAATATTTCTAAAATAAAAATGTCAAATATACTGATACTTGCAGCAGTTCAAATAAATGTTATGGCACAGATGACTAACATCTAATGTGCAAATATAACGTTGTGCTGTGTATTAATCCTGCAGGGTGTCTCGTTGCAACTTTTTATCAGTCACTCACGTTACTTCGCTCTACATTTTAAAAGCATGTTACCGTTTCCCAAAATGCAAACATTGTATTTCTTCTGTACTCAGAATGTGATTTTTAAAATCACATGCTGAAAATATACACTAAACCTAGTCTCATTAGTCCTCGTGATTTTTGAGTGGATTTTAATATATGCGGTAAAACCATAGAGAATTATTTTTTAAAATTTTAGTGAATAAACAGCCCAGATGTGCAAATAAATTCTGCATGTATGATTTATAACAGTCACGTTGGACTTTTCAGGAGTAATTTAAAGGGGAGCTTTTTTTGTAATGAAACATCTGAAACATCTGACTCGTTTTTAAAATTGTTTTTAAAACTCGCAGCACCGTTATCAAGCTTATTTAGCGGTGCTGCGACTTTTAAGAAGAGGATGCCTGATTTTGACTTTTTGAAGCAGCAGCATGTATTAAACATGACTTATTTCCACCCTATACCTATAAACGTATTTTTGCGGAAGTAATTTTTAGAGTAATGATAAAAACACGTGTGATTCACGCAGCCGGTCTGACCGGGGTCCATCGTCCGTTCTTTTCACACGTGAACATTTAATGCTTTAAACTGAAAATGTTTAACTCACGCGCTCCATTTGGATGAAGCAAAAACACTGATGTGAAACAAACGTAACGAGTAAGTGGTTTAAGTTACTTTTTTTCTTTCAATTAAATAAAAAACACTTGTGCAAAGAACGTAACACTTGTGCAAAGAACGAAACTTTAACAACAACATACATTCTGGGAGAAAAAAGTCTTACTCCCCGTGAGGGGTGGGGGTCGGGCGCACATTAAGTATGTTGGCTGTTTAATATTCTGGTTTGGTCAGTGGACGTCCCAGCTGTCCTCCCATTGTCTGCTTGTCACTTGCTCAGTGTGGATGCCGAGCTCCACGATTCTCTACTACCTGCGCAGCTGTCGAGCTTGGGTGCTGAGAGCTGGGAACAATGTGCCTCTAGAGCACAGGACGGGAGGCCCAGAGGTCAGGGAGTCATGAAGAACATTAATCTGCACAACCACCTACTGTAGTTATTAGGTCTCCTGTCACACTTTATATGTCTAGGTCTTAACCTCAGCACCATCTGCAGTTCACCTCTCTTCCCCACTCCTTTAAAAACTGTAACGGCCATCATTCTTCAAAGGTGAGATTTGTACGTGAAATCTGTCATCAAATTTCCCAACGAAGGATGCCTGAATATTTCCTGAGACGCTACAATAAAAACATATACAATGTGGGTGATATTCCAAAATGGTGTTGAACAAAATGCATTTAATAAACCACGTGTTAGCTGGTGTAGCATTATTATAAATGTTTTTAGCTGTGAGATTAATAAACTCTTCATACCATACGCGTGAAGTGCACAAGGCACGCCTATGTGTAGTCACTGTGTCTGCCACACTCCACACGTGAGCGACCTGACCCTTTTTGCTAACAAAGCTGACTTGCTAGTCGGCAGAGTGGAGATCAGGTGAGGTTGGAAGACGCTCACCACGCGTTTCTCAATGGATCAACCTGGGTTGGCTCTCAAGAACTCCTCTACTCTTTCCCTCACCGCGCAGCCTTTGACAGGCTTTACCATTTGAATGTGAAATTTATTTGTCTTGCCCTGTTAATAATAGATGAGAAAGTGGAGTTGGTGTCCTTTCAATAAACTCCCTCCTCACTTTAATTAGCGAAAAACAGCCTGCTGAGGACGCCGGCTCCGGCTCAATGTTGGTAATTAAAACTGAAACCACTGAAAGAAGAAGGGGGGAAAAAAAAGCTCTATTTTTATCGGCATGGCTGTTTGGCGCTGAGTGCCCATGGTAGGTTCTGCAATAAAGAGTGATAATGAAGGTGTGAAACCTCTGGGGGACGGCTGGGCGGCTGCTACAATGGCTGCTCTCACACCACACTGAAATTGGGGGAGCAATTAGAGGGAGCCGCTCACAGACTGGCCATCGGAGATTAGTTAACACCTCCGGAGCGCAGCTTTGGGATGAGCACATGTTTTCTTCAGTCCTCTTCAGGAGGAAGAGAGAGAGAGAGAGGGAAAGAAGTGTGGCAAGTGATCACAGGATGAAGGAGGGAGGGAGGCTGTAGTGCATTTTATCTCTGATTTGTGTTCCTTCATTCTGTCGTCTGTTATATCTTTGTTTCCTAGGAAGCATGAGCTAAGGTGCTTGGGAAGTGGCGACACACAAGAGGAGATGAAGTAAGGCCTGTTGTCTTTCTAGTTCCAGTGAACAATAAGCCCAGAAATTTCTGCAAGGCCTGCATGGTAATCTTGGCTCTGCTTGTCAAAAGCGCTAACCTCTAAAACCAGCGGTACAAATTGGTTACACCCCTTGCTTCTGGTAGCCATGTTTAAAATTCTAAAAAAACTCGTTTCAACGTAGAGTAACAGGAAATATTCACAAGCGGTCATTAAGCACCTGTATTGCAGACCTGATTTATTTAGTTATATTTCAGCGGTGAATGTTACACCCTCATCCATATCTACAGAATAACTGAATAAGATGTATCTTAATATTTTATTTGAAAGTGTTAGATTTAGTTTAAGTGGAAGAGACTTTATAGAAAGGCAGAAGGAGCAGTGCAGTAGCGTTAATCTTGTGATTACTTTACAAACACAGCCCTGTGTGAGCTGCGTTACACAGCAGCTAGCATAATAATTAAGAACATGTATATCTAAAAGGTTACAGGCTGTGGTGTCAAAGCATGACTGTCTTTTTAGCAGGATTTGTTTTAATGGTAAATTGAGCTTTGTTGAGATTCAGCTGCATAATGGAGCTCTTCAGTGCCCACCACAGTTCTGGGGTCAGAAGTGGATTCAGCTGAGCTTTTGAACCCTACTAAAGGCTGCTAGCTACATGAGCAATGATTTAGCCTTTACTTCTGAAATACATAGTTCACTTCTTTATTTACTGTTTTAAGAGCCTCACTGGCTGAGCTTTTCAACATATGAAAATGCAAAAGAACATAATAGGTCATTAACCATTTTTTACACAGTTTATAAATGTCATACAGTGGACAACACTTCCAGACAGTTCCTGTGTACATGGTCAGAATTTGATGCGGTAGAAGCAGGTGGGCTGTACTATGGTAAACCATGATGATTCACAGCACACGTTACATTAGTAACACTTTGAGATGTTTATAACATTAACATTCCTGTGTGTGACCCAAGGTACCACTGTATATCACAAGGATTCATTTGTGGATATATTATGCCAGTGTGATTATAAAATGCTTTATTTTAAAAGACACAACTGATTTTCATTTTCTGAGATTATTGGCCACAGTACTGTACCCACATGAAGATGTGTTTTTTGTGTGTGTTCTAGTCTAGAGAGGGTGTCTAATTTTTATTCCACCATTTTTATGGTGACCCTGATCTCAAAAAGTCTGAAAACCCCTGACTTAAGATAACGCCTTGGCTAAGAATTGCTGTAGCTGTTGTTTCTATCCACTTTCAAGACTTTTTTAAAAGTACGTACATCAAAAAAAAATGTGATTCATCACAAAAAAATTTTTTTTTAAATATGGCTGTCAAGCTTGTCCTTGCCCCAAAAAAATCAGTGAATTGTTAGTTTATACTATGATAACCACTCAGTCCTTTAACCTATGTTTAGGTTTCTTTTATAAATATATAAACACTGTTTGACTTAATAGAAGCTCCTTATTAGCTAGAGACCCAAACGTTATTCAATTTGAGTCATAAAAGGCGCTTCTATGAAACACCACTTCCCCCTTTCCCCATCAGATACATTATGCAAATCAAGTGAGGTAATAGCAAATAACATGTTCCCAAGGAAAAAAAAAAAACTGTTATTAAAGCTGGATTGTTGATAAATTTACATAAAAATACACATACATTTTACATAAACACAACTTTGGTAATTTTACCCAAACACAAATAACAGCATGCTTTTAAAAATATCTTTATAGAGTATATAATGCAGTTATTTAAAGTTATATTGTAATAACCATATCTTTTCCAGTACACAGAAATTTTAAACATACCCCTCCAACGAATATTAATGGTTAAGAACAGTGCTTTAAATCTTTATATTTCATTATGCCATTCAAGCCTAAATGTTACAAGGAAATCACTGTATAGTAATTTGTGCAAACTATTGACTTGCATGACTTTCACAAATCTATATATTACTTAATGTTGTGCTGCCAGAAATAATATATATATATTTTTTTTTTATTTTGGTTTTGCCCTAAAATGTGGGAATAGGGAATGATCTGGATCTATGGAAATATTCTCATGTGAACTGAAAAGGCAGGAGTTCTCCTTACATGCCCTGGGCAGCTTAATTTCATCAGAAGAAAAAATTTAGCAAAGAATTTGCTATGAGGAAAATAATAATAATAAAACTCAATATTGGATCTGCTAAATTGAAGCATTTTAAAATTTAATGCAAGTCTGGGGCAGAAATTGTTAGATTCAATACTTACAGTGAGAGTTTGAACTCTTCAGCACCTTTAAAACATTTAAGTGATGTAGATTTATGAAATAAATTGCATTCCAAAGGCTTATTCTGTCTTTGACTATCCCAGTTTTTAAAAATGTCCTTATTCATGTCTGAATACGAATAAGGTGATTCAAAAAGGGTAACATTAAGGAAAGTATGCCTTCCAAGGCAGAATCCATAACATTTGGAGGTAATAATAATAATAATAATAATAATAATAATAATAATAATATGATCAATGATATGATAAAGACCCACAGTAAATTTACTTGCATATGCTTTTAACGCTAGCAGTGTAGTCCTGTATGCCATTAAAATGAAGCTATGGTATAGAAAACCTTTATGTGAGTGAAAATACCCAATAGAAAATGCAGCCAACTTCACATGACGGAGCTGGGCATTTTGCTGTGAAAGCTTGTGACGTGTCCTCAGTGCACTTCTTCTGATTAAAACGATATGCCACCGAGACCGTGCGCGTTCCCTGGGAAAGCGTGGCTTTTATTTACACAGCAGAGAGCTACGCACTGCATGGTGTGTGTGTTTAAACATCAGAGATCTTTACACTGTCACAGCACTGTCTGTGCCCACATCAGTACAGTACACAAAAACTGGCCACATCCCAGTAACCTTTTTATTTCTCTGTGCTTTGCTAATCTTTGCATAAAGTTAGGATGGTCTGATGAAAAATTGAAAAGTTTGTTGTTCTGTCTAACAAAGATTCGGAAAAACTTGGCACAGATTTGAAATAATTATTTATTTGCTTTTTCAAGTGAATCCCCTCAAGGACAACAGATGAAATGTTTGAGAGAAAACTAAATCCATCAGTAGAAAATCTGCTTACAGTACTTCTGCATTTAATATTTGAGCCGTGAATTAATACTGCACATCACAGAAACCCGAAGTGAAGTGTTTTTGATACTGTGAATGCTAAAATGGATTAGCAAGATTTATTGCAAAGACAGTTGTGTGTCAAATGCTTTGAGCTAGACACTCATATTCTGAACTCCTTTGAACATTCACGCACTTTATTTTAGATTGGTGACATGCCATGCGAATCTATGGATGTGAAATTATACACATTTAACCTTATTTCCTTGGAATTAAAGAATGCTGAGTTGAAAGTCAAAAAAAACAAAAACAGTTCTGTTCTCACCACCACTTGCCTGAAATCACTCAAAGATCAGTTTTTTTCGCATTGTCCTTTACTGTCCACTGCATTTATTAAACGCTGCACTTACGCATGCAAGTAAACATTAACAGTCACAAGTTATTTGTGTGGTAAGAAGAACATAAGAAAGGACTGTTAGGTAGCCTGAGTATCGCAGGAGTGCAGTACGGGAGGAGAGCTGAGAACAGCACTATCATAAACAGACACTTGGGAAAAATTGCCTTTGATAGTGCTGACTTGTCAATTACTTGTGGTCAGTGTGGAGGGCCTGAAGCTCAGTGTTTCTCACTAATGCCACCTGCTTAAGTGAAGGAAGCGGGGGAGGGGGGGCGATTTGTTTGCACAAATGGGTGCAGTGGCAGTTTAGCACATTTCCAGCTGATGTGGAGAGCTCACCTCTGGCTTCGCCCACAAAATGGAAAAACACATTGCCTGTGCCGCGTTTCAGTGAGAAACGGGACAGCAAATGGGCACCTTCCTTGACAACAAAACGTTACCAAAAATGGTTCCTTCTAAATGCACTACTGAAAATTTTGTGTAGATTATTATTTTTTTTTGTTCAGTAATCTAAATGATGTGTAATTCTATTTCCTGTGTTCTCCATTTAAAATATTCACTATTATGGCTTTTTCATGGACAGATTAAGACACATTTTGTTCTTTATGCATTCAGTGTGGATTTTACAGATTATGTATTTCTTTTATTTATTTTAGTTATTTATCTTGATTAATAAAATTAAACAAAACTAAGGAATGGCACATGAAAACATGTGTTAAAGCATTTTTTAACACTGTCCAAAGGAATTGAGCATGTAGGTCTGAATTTTAAAAGCCAAAAAGTACAGGGTCTGTATAAAGTGGCAGTAGCACTATTTTTACAATTATGAGTTAAAGACTTGCACAATTATTTTATTAAAGTGTCTTCCCCAGGCATTTCAGGGTATTCATGAGTTGCTTGGTTATCAGGCTTAATTAACAAGGTGTTCATCTAATGCAACCTGTTATGAAATAAACATTGTATCTGTTTTATATTAGCATTTAATTAAAATCAATTTTTCTCTGGCTTGGTAACAGTGATCTGAAGTGTTACTGATTGCAATTTAGATTTCCACATTATAGTTAGTTTAATTACTCTAATTGGAGTAGTATTAAACTAGCGGGAATCTGACATAATTGTTCATTAATAGTTCATCTGTGCAAGTGCTTTTCAATGATTGTGTTTTTTTGGTATACCGATAAAAGGAAAATTCAAACACCAAAGCCCATTACTAATATGCATCTTAGTGTTTTTGTTTACATAGAAATACAATAATTTCATCTGAATGAATTTGACTGGGTGTTTATGTACGTAGAATAACTTAACATGAAATAAGAAGAAGTGCAGAAAGTTAGAATGCCTCTGCAAGCCTAATGTAATGCAAATGCAAAAAAGGAGTGTGGCTTGTGTTTATAGTATTCTTGTTTTTGTATATCCTCCAAAAAGGTGCAAAAAATAAAATCAGTCAGTGATATATCAGTATGTGTACTTTTGTAGCTAAAGCTAATGATTTGGTTGTACTATAAATCAGGTGGAAATGCAAACGTAAAGGTGGGTAAGAATCAACAAGTTTGCTTACTTGGTGCCTTGCCTCACTGGACACAGGAGAGGCCAAAACAGAGAGCCTGGCTGTGCTTGTTAAGACGAACAGGGTAAGCTGAAGGGGAGAGAAACCCTGTGAAAAGGGAAAGCGCACACTGGGGGAGAGAGGCAAGCAAGGGTGATTGATTATTCAGAGACGTCAGAATGTCAGCAGAGTGGAAAAAATCTCCGGACAGGAGCGCGTACTAATCCATAAAAAATCACCCCTTCCTCTTCCCTTTCCTGGCAAGGCAGTGAAGTCAGATCAAAGGACAGTGTCAGCATTACCCCACGCAGCCGATTTACGACCTGGCGGGGTGCTAACCCATTAACAACAACAAAGAAAAAAAATCATTTCACGTTTTTTGGTAGGAAAACAGCATGTTAAATCATTCATTGTAAAACACACCCTAGTGCTTTTAAACAGCAGTTATACATTTACTTAGTGCCAAAGCGACCCTGCAATGGCACATGTTAACCACAAGAAGATTTTATCTGGCCTTGTTAGTATATCTTTGTTTAAGTTTTTTGGAGAAACTATATTAAAGGGGAACTATGTTATAATTAAACAATCTGTATTTAACTGAATTTCCTTGCTGTATAAGTGAATAAAATGACATGTCCTTTGAAAAGGATGCTATAAAACATAGTATTGGCTAGAGTAGTGGAATTTACCTAACAGTGATAAGGGCACATGGTGCATCTTGTATTTTAATGTAACTACATTTTCCACATAAAAAAATAATAATGATACTGATGAAGTTGAATAGCTAATGCTTAATAGATTATTCTGCATAGAGTGGCTCAGATTAATACTATTGTCTTTTTTAGGGCTTTGATAAAGTGGAATTCATTAGTTTGCGTTGAATGTTCAGAAAGACATCCAGGTTCAGCAATATATTCAGTACAAACAGAGCTCTTCCACTTAGTTAGCAACTGTTTATTTTCATTTTAATACAACTCAGCATCGTTATAAACATATTTATGTAATTTACAATTTTTGTTTTACTCTGTAATTTAGAAAAACATTAAAAATTTACACTTTTCCATTTTTAGAAATTTATAACTACCTCAAATTTGACTAAAGGTGAACAATTTTACTCTGATTATTTCATTGTGCATATTGTACTTAATGTTTTGAATAAAAGTCTCTAGCCACAAAAACAGCATAACAGTTATACTATTCTTTATCATGAATGTTGACTTCTGTTATGATGAGGTTAAACTGTTCATTTCTGATTTTCCATCCTGTTTAATGGGGTGCTATATCAATCATTATTGTCTGCCAAAAGTGTGATGAAGGCAAATTCCCAACAAAGCCATCAATCTTTAACTGTGAACCAATACAAATTAACCTCATAATGTCACAGGAAAGTCTGGTATCAAATTCAGTGTTCCCCATGGGAAGACGGTTCCCTTTAATGTTACAACAAAACAAGAGGAACTCTTGAAACAAAGCAGAGTTGAACTGAAATATTTTTAAACTTTTAAATTCCTACTGAAGGGCTCAGTTATGGCGCTACAAATTACAGTAAAAAGCTATTTGCATTTATACTCTGTGTATTCACCCTTTCAGGCATAGATTTCTACAGGACAAAGTGGTTAAATAAGTAACCTGTACTAGTCATTATCAGACTGTCATTTTAATTACCTATTTATGGACATACCTTTACACAAAATAGAGTTAATATTCCCCTGCACACCCTGGAAAGCCATTAAGGTAAAACACATTCAAATGCAGATTGATGTTTCTTAACATGCATAATTTTAATGGCATAAAGCCTTTAATTAGGGTCAACTAAGCTTTACGGCACAGCCTGTTAGCGTGCAACCTACCAAGCGTACCTAATGAAAATAATTTTTATAAAAGTCTGTCTCTCAATGAGAGTTCTAACTGCTCGGGAAAATGCACCACAGTAATGATACTGCTAAAATGTTCAGTCTGACCCAATTTATAATTACACTTTTCCTCATCCCTGTGGTCTGTTTTCTACAGCGCTGCCTCAGGTTGATCTTAAATTAGGACAAACAATTTAAATGCAATCCACAGGTCAGTTCTGGATTTTAAACACACTCCAGGCACCTGCCTTCACAGAGGGTTTGTTAACAACCGGCTGAAAGATGAGTGAGAGAAAGGGAGAGAGAAACGGAGAGGGCTTTCAGATGTTTGGCGTACGAGAACCAAGTTCCTCCAATGGCTTTGCAAGCTGTGAAAAAACACAAACAAAAGCAAAACAGAGTTAAAGCAGAAACATGGCTAATAGCAAACTTGCGAGCGAAGGCTTAAAGAAGATCACAGTCATATACAAGAGCTTATTTGGGGTCCTGCTGTGTGTGTAAGTGAACTGGCTCTGGTTCCCTAAGCAGGCTGAAGCGGTCACGCGGGCCCGCATTGTTTGTCTGCCAATGGCTTGTTTTGATAGATGGGCTCTTCCCTCACGTGAACGTGTGGGAGACTCCCTCTCCTGCTGGGAGGGTGGAACACCGGGATGTTTGTCTTTCCAGTTCACCTGTTTTCTTACAGACTGACAGACCCCAGACGGAAACCGAATATCTGCCACCCTGAAAATTTATTGGGCTCTGCTTGCCTCCATGCTCTCTGCTCTCTGTTTTTCCGGGAACCCTTTCAGGTTGCCTTGTCCAAAAACAATTAGCGGAGCAAATGGAGCTCGCATGCACACAAGCTTGCCCGGGAAGGCGGATGTGAGTGCACTGCCCTCCACATTCCCCCTAACAGGCCCCCTCCATGCACAGGGTGACCTTCGCGGGATGAGGAAGAAGCAGGGGGGAGGGGGGTCACAAACTTGGTGCCCTTCCCTGACCTCTCTAAGGCTGCCAGGGAGTGGGCAGTAAAGACATCTGGTAGCAAGGATGAGTCTGAACCGATACACGGAGGCAGCTGTGCAGCACCTGAGCGAATGGGATGAGAGATGGCATAACTGACCTGGGCGCGTATGAATCTGCAAATGTTCATGCATGATGCCCACTGGTCAGAAATCAACAAAAATGTAAGGCTTACTATCTCTGAGCAAAAGTCCCTGAAATTAGATAACCACCCTAATCTTTAGCCTGTCAAGATTTTAAACAGAGCATCACTGTAAAAACGCACATCTCTATATTGTAATGTTTTCTGGGTGCTACTTTTTCAGATAGTTTTACAATTTCATTAGTATTCCTTAAAATTAACAGATTAAAACTGATTAACTCAAGACTTCATTCTTTCAAAAACTAAAGAAAATCAAAGCATCATCCAAACTGTGATGTGACTGCCATCAAAATGTTTGTGTAAGAGTCAATGGCTGCATAGTAAACGTTTAAACTCTCACCTTAGAGCTTTATCTTCACAACTCTTTCAATAGTAGGATACTAATGCCCTCCATCTAAATGAAGCTCACCTTTGTGGCTATCCTGAAAGTTGTGATACAGTCAGGGTAGCTACAGCAGAGCATTCCCTTCTGCCTCAAGTTTCTGTCTGACTTGATGGATGTTTGAAAAGCAGCCAACAAATTTATTAGTGCAAAGTGAGATAAGAAAGCAAAAAATGGTAATCCTTTTAATTGTTTGTGATATATTCCCATCCCTTTAGCGCAAATGGTTGGAATGGCAGATAGTATCTTAAGGGCCTTCAGAAGAGCAGTGATAAGCAGTGTTTGGAAACAAGTGGGGAAGTTCTTTCCTGGCGTATGCCTAAATTTTAGTGTCAGGTAGCAGGTAACACTCCACAGTGGGGGTTCTGTTTGCATTGTGGTACCATGCTGCAGTAGTTGTTCTGACTGCCCCGTGGTGTCACTCCACAGCGTGGATTGTGACTGCCCCATGGTGTCACTCCACAGCGTGGATTGTGACTGCCCCGTGGTGTCACTCCACAGCGTGGATTGTGACTGCCCCGTGGTGTCACTCCACAGTGTGGATTGTGACTGCCCCGTGGTGTCACTCCACAGTGGAGGTTCTGTTTGCCCTGTGGTACCATGCTGCAGTAGTGGTTCTGTCTTCGCCGAGGAGTCACAGTGAGTTCTGTACTGCATACATCACCACTACAATTGTTCCAAAAAACTATGATGTTTCTTTTTTGACATGATTTCAATCACTAAGTGATTATCCTAGTAGTCTTTGGTATAACCTACTATAACAGTTGACATTCTTGAGGAAAAACCTAATTTAAGTTGTATACTTTCAACATTCTTTTATATGTACAACTCATTTGATTCAATCAGAATACCTGTGTCTATCTCTATGGATTGTAATTTCTCAACAATCTCAACAGTACTACCACATTTGATGAAGTCTAGCAATTTAGTAAATGCTTACTTTATCTGTTGAGGGAATTTGCCCTGAAAGAAAACTGTCTTAGGAACACTGTCCCTAATAGCTGGGTATTAATAATAACGTTAATGTGTTTCATGTTTTATAGCTTATAGTGGTATATACAGTATAAGTAATCGTCTGATTGGGCTCTTTCTTGGGTCAATGACATGTGTTTCTTTGTGGCTAGGCATCAGTATTTGTAGCTATACAGTGTTTAATGTTTTGTTGTCCCTTATTAACCTAGCCTTATCACACCTGTGTTTGGGTCCTCCTCTTTATGTCTTTCAGAGAATAGCTGCAGGAAAGGCACTGTAACACGACTTACCCAAATGTTGTGCTGTTATACATTTTAGTTTCATACGTATGCAGACTGCACCACCTATTAAATGATTGGCTTAATACACAGTATCATTGAAATGGTGAGAAAAATGAAGTTTTCAATTTAAAAACATTTTCTTTGTGATTGTTTCCCAAGAAATATAACTTTTTAATTATCCCTGTCCCCAACTTGTCTTTAAAGAATAATGCTGTTTTAATTTGCATGTATAAAGGGCTGACAGGAACTGATTTTCATTATATGTGTGCTTTTAAAAATGTGTGTTTTTAATTATTGTTGACACACTGATTAAAATTGTGTTTCATTTAAATTTGGCCCTGGGTGCATCTATTATTCCCTTATTAGTAACTTATTACTTTATTATGTGTTTCAAGATTGATATAATGTCAAACGCTTAAACACAGTCTTGAAAGTGGAGATGAAAGGAAAAATAAGACACTAATTGTTGTACGTTAAGAGAATGTTGTGGATAGTACATCAGCTCTATGAAAACGTCCATAGTGAAGGTAAATTCAGTAGCTGGTCTTGGTGCAGAGTTAATATAGGATATAAACCATGACAAAACGTGCATATATTGTGAATCATAACGCATGTGGAATAGCTTCACCCAAACATGATAGGGGCAGTGCTTGTCACATAATACCAATAAATAAGAAACATGGGAATACGGACAAACAGTATAACTCGGCTTTTTTTTTTTAACCCAAATTTATCTCCTGTTGTCTCACCCAACTGTAGTTTATTTTACTGGAGACCTTTTTTCTACCAAAGGTTGATGTGTTTTGTTTTTCTCAATGAATAATTAAAACAAATGATATTAAATGTACTCTTGTTGGTATTTTTGCCTGCATCATATTCGTCTAGCTTTTCATTATACTGTATGCACCATCACTGCTTGCAGCATAACGCACCCCTGATAATTACATTGCACCAATTACATTTCAACCGGAAACTCATAGATACTCCACAAAATTTGGTTCTGAATTCTTACAGCTTGAAAATATATGGAGAAACCCTGAAATCTGCTTGAGTCTGCCCCGCGTGTAATTGCTACAAACCCTTTAATAAAGGCGTATAGACTTTGCTGTTGTATAGATTTGCAAAGTGAGATGGAACATGAGCATTCCTCCTGTTTTACGTCTCTCCTGTGTTTGCAAAAGCACTGAGAGATAACACAGTGAAATCTGAGTTTACATTTCACGTATCAGTCAAGTCATCTCCCTACACAAGCCCCGGAATTATTATCGACCCTTTTCGTGGTTTTTTTTTTTTTTTTTTGTATCTTGCTTCATGCATACCTGCAATCTTCTGCCTCGATCGAGCACAGTGAAAGCAATCAATTGCCCCCTGCGCTGGCCCTATTAGCAGCTGCTTTCCTTTTCGTTCTCCCTAACCTCCAGTTTGCCTTGCTCTCCTCCATCATTAATCTCATTAACCGTGTATGTGGTCCACGGTCCGAGTCAGAGTTCAAACAAATAGTTGTACGCAGCTTTGAAGTGATTTTTGCAAGGGGGGGGGGTCCCTGGGGAATGCTTGGTGGTGGGAAAGTTAGAGGAAGGACATGAGCAAAAGAGGGACACCTCCTCAACACCACGGCAGCATGTACCTCAGTTCTAAATACACTTTCCTTTTGCTGGTGTTCACTTCTGGGTATGGCTTCCCTGGGCTAAAGTAATAAAACGGCATAATGCACAAAGATGTAATTCAAAAGCAAAGAAAGTTCTGAAACTTTCACATCAAAATTTTTTACTGCACTAAAAAGAAATTAAATATAGTATTTCAGCAATGATCCACTGTAATTTATCAGCATGTTTAGAACTTTGCTAAATGCATTTATTTAGTTTAAGTTTCTCAAATATAAGTAAAGTAAGATTGTAATTCTTAACACCAACGTTACCCCAGATTCTGCTCAGCTTGTTAATTAATGCTGTAAAACAATTAAACCATTTGTGCAAGGAGTAGCCCCATTTAAATTATAATCTGGCTCAGCAAAATAGCTTTTCATTCAAAAGACTTTGAAGCTCCGGGAAGACTTTGACAAACAGCTATCCAGAAACTTCTGCTAATCAAATTGCTAAACCATTCTTGTTTACATTTTAAACCTATATCACCATAAAGGGAAGGTTGCATTTACACTCCTTTTAGCAAAAAAGTGAGTGCTCAGCAATACTAAATCTGGTACATAAATAAGGTTTCACCACAACAGCATGAAACCAGCCAAACACCTCTGAATAGATTCTGAATTTTAAACCTAGATCAAATGAAATGTACACAAAAGAACTAGCAAGTGAAATTGAAAGTCTGATACAAGAGGGTGAGGATAAAAACAGGATTAGTCTCCAAAGGCCTGGCTTCCAAAGATTGCGTAAAAGGAGAATAGACAAACAAGTCGCAACTGTGAGTTGGCAGATATATGCTCACATTTGTACCCAATTTCCAGCATATTTTCCGCAGTTTTGCCTAGCTCAGATCGAAACCTATTTACATGCAATAATATCTGCTTTAATACATGTTTAAATCTGTTTAGCCATGTAACAGACATTTACATGTTTTGCAGACTGGCGAAGTGATTTGAGAAATGTAAAACTTCCATTATGCTTGAAGCTAATGCAGAGGCAGATTTTCTGTTACAGTTGGGAATGAATTGCCTAAAAAAACATATATACACTGTGGAGAAATGAAAACGTGGATAATGGAATTAAAATTCACATTTCCTACATATAACTATAATTCATTTTTATTACACATTGGTGTATATACATGTATGTTTGTGCATTTTATATATAAATATATGAATATGTGTTTATTCTTATACACACACACACACACACACACACACACACACATATACTGTGCATCTGTGGAGGAGTTCTTGGCATTGCAGGCAATTTTTCAGATTAAAGTTTTCAAGCCGTTAAGGGGATAGAGAGTGGCATGTGCTCATATCCAATCTAAGGAAAATTGACTGGCTGCTTTTGACTGAAGTTTGTGGACTCCTCTTCCTAGTTGAATTTGTTCCATACTATTAGAGGTAAAGTAAATTACACAGTTTCCCTGTGATTCTCCAAGAAATACGTTTAGACCCAAGAAGTGTGGAAATGTTCATCATGCCATGTAAGTGCTACTTAGTCAATATTTAGTGTACATCTACTGAGGTGGAGTGGGATTTGATAAATGCACTTAAGAACAGATACCAGCACTCTGAACTACTGCATGAAGGCAGCGGCTCTCATAGGGGGATTTCCAAAGCAGAAATGAAGAAATTATGTACACATGCAGAGAATAGCTAAGCAAAGAAACACCAAAAAAAGGAAAGCAGAAAGCCAAACCTGCAGAGGATCCATCTGAAGTATCTGTGCCTAAAGAAACAGGGGCATATACTGGATGTATGTACACTGGGAATAACCAATAAGGTGATGCAGAATAAATTTGTACATTTAATAGCTACAAAATACATTTGTGTGTGTGTGTGTGTGTGGATACACACAGAGAATTTTTGTATTTTTTTGTGTGACACAGTGAAGACAGACCATGTGACAAAATACATTTGTGGGTTGAATACTAGGCCTTAGTCCATAAAATAAATATTACTCTTTCCATTAATTTTTAAAGTACATCTGTGTAGGTGTCAGTGTCTTACTAAATGGTAAAAAAAACATAATAATCATACCAGTTTCCATGCCAGTTTTTAGCCATCTTCTGTTATTTTTTCTTTGTGAACCAGGTTTTAATGAATAATTCTGTGCCATTTAGAGGTAGAGGTAAGGTGTGACATATTAATGTGTTAATTTTTACATAGAGAACGAAGTACAGACAGAAGAACGTTAATGTAAGTAAAATGGCACACTTTATTAGTGTTAAAACTGACAGACATGATGTGTAAAACGACTGATGTCAACAACTATATCCTCCAAGAAATGCACCAGTTATGCTCAAATATGACCCATTTTTAATAATAATATGTGAAACTATTCATAAATACAGATAGGTTCATTTACAGAACTAATCAATGAGTATACAATCCTATGGACTGTAACATAAAAATCTTTAACTTTCTAAAGCAGTGAGCAACAGCAGTATGTTGAGAATAAAGATTTGCTCAAATATAATGCCATTAATTTTTATTATCACACAGAGGAAAAAGGCTTGCTGTTTGATGGGATTTACTTAATGTACTATTTTGTAGATCCCATGATACATTAGGTTAGAAAGATCTCAGACAGAATGGTGATGTTGATGTTTAACTTCTAGCACAATATAATGCTAATGGTATCACTCTCACACTACAAAATTATATTTTAAAAAATTTGAGAAGTTCACAAAACATAATGAGTGTTACATGCCCTATTCTAGAAAATGTTCTATGTAAATCCAAGCTTCAAGAGTACTTAGTAAAGAAAAAGACATTTATACCACAATACAAAAAACAGTGTGATGTTTTCTGTTTTACATCACAACATAATACAAACTGTATTATTATCTCTATAACATAATTCCTCTGTATAGCACAATTATAGAGATACTCTGTAATAACAGTGGATTAGTTGACAAATCGAGCAAACAAGTTAGTTTTTTCTCTTCCTTTCTCTTTTCGGTGTAGTTTCAGCATTTCAAGTTTGTTTCTTTTACTTTCAGTGAGAAGCCGTTCTCTTTCACCCATGGCCTGGAAGTGATACCAGCAGAGGTGCCAGGAAAGCACACGTCTTTTCTAAATGGTACAAATTAATTTACTGTATTTATATCTTCAGGATGTCTGCGATAAATCACATGACTTTCTAAGTGCTCCAGTTGCTGTAGGAAGGGACTATGTTTACAAATGAGTGAGAAGCACAGGAGCTGAGACAGCTGAACGTTAGAAAATGTTTGGCAAAAGGGCTGGAATGCAAAGTGGCAAGATAGTGTAACTGTAATTACTGTTACAATTACAGTTCACAACCTGGTTAATTTTCTTCACCTTCGGCAGGGTCGTTTATTATATTTCCCTTTAATTGGAGATGGTGTAATTTCACTTTGCTCTTTCCCTCTCTAAGTGAGGTGTTAATATTTTGTCAAATTTGTATCCAAAGCTATCTATTGTATTTTTTAAAAATATGTATAACTAAACAAATTTCAGCAATTAAATGTTGTGCAGTTCTGACAAGGAGAAAAAACACTTTTTGAAACATAAGACCTTTACTTGCGTGTTTCTACACTCTGCTTTCATACCGAATTATAAAAAAAAAAAATTAATATGCATTACATTCTTACACAGGAACATTGTATTCTCATGGGCTGTTTGGCATTTAGCAGAAACAAGGTTTAGTCATTGCAACAAGCTTTTATATGCATGGAGGAAATAAAAAAGTGTGATTTTATTTCTCGTGTTTTGCTCCGGCAAAGTCAAAATTCCATTAAACTTGTTTTGCGTGTAAATAACGTGACTGAAATGGACAGGTTACATGAGATGATGGATGACCACAATGTGTCTGTTTAGTATTGCTTTTGTGGTTGTGTCCTCACTCATGTTATTTGATTATGAAACAACAATAGCTATTATGGTGCAGTTGCACTGCACTGGGCGCCCAGTCTGTTTTACATTTCCTCAAGGTTTCAGCTGAATGGAAGGACCATTTGGGACCTCAGTGAAGTGACCAATGGCAGCCCTACATTTAAAAGGCCGGAAGAAAAAGAATGGTCAGTTCGTTTATAATCAGTTAACAACTGAACATTCCATCGTTTGTAATTAATCATTGATGCAAGTAACTTAACCCTAATTTAATCATTGTAAAGAAAAACATAATTTATATCACTTCTCCAACTTGATAACTGTTTTCAGCCATGTACAAAAATGTGGCATTAATTTACATATCTAGTGTCCAGACAGCTATAAACTGTGCACAATGCATCAGTTTCAAGAGGCTCAAACAGCTAAGATTTGTTTTTTTTAATTTAACCTCTATTTGGTTTTTCCTTTCCCATATTGTAAAACTCTAATTTTCATTGCAGTTTTAACTTCTCAATGAAAGAAGCACTCTTGGTGGCAGTTTTCCAAATAGTTAAATGAATTACGGACAGAAAATTTGCATATTTATACAGGTATTAAACAAACTATTGAAACACATTTCTATCTGATAATATTCAGATTTGTAGCTACAGAAAGGCATACGCTTTACTTTGTTCAGCAAAAACCAAAATCCAAATAATTAATTCCTTGGGAATAATAGCCACTGCAGACAGGTGGGCCTCTGACATTTCAAAAATAGAGGATTGACCACTGCCACTGACTGCCACTGACTGACTGACACACACACACACACACACACACACACACACACACACACACACACACACACACACACACACACACACA
>JABJVR010000077.1:9754023-9781666 GCA_025773905.1 Chitala chitala
CACACACACACACACACACACACACACACACACACACACACACACACACACACACACACACACACACACAGGTATGTGTATGTAAAAGCATATATACAACAATTAGCCATAACATTTTGACCACTGACAGGTGAAGTGAATAACATTGATTATCTCATTACAATGAAACCTGGAAGTGGGTGGGATATATTAGGCAGCAAGATAACATTTTATTCCTAAAGTTAATGCTTTGGAAGCAGAAAAAATGGGCAAGTGTAAGGATTTGAGCATCTTTGACAAGGGACAAATTGTGATGACTCAGTCAGACCAACTCCAAACCTGCAGTTGTTGTGAGATATTACTGGTCTACCGTGGTTGGGACCTACCAAAAGTGGTCCTAGAAAGGAAAACTGGTGAACTGGCGACAGGGTCATGGGCAGCCAAGACTCTCTGATGCATGTGGAGAGTGAAAGCAGGCCGATGTAGTCCGATCCAGTATAAGAGCTACTATAGCTCAAATTTCTAAAAAAAAAAGTTAATGCTGGTTCCAGTAGAAAGGTGTTAGAACACACAGTGTACCACCTACCTAAACATTGTTGCTGACCAAGTACACCTCTTTATTTAAATGGTATTTCCTGATGGAAAACGTCTCTTTCAGCAGGATAATACGCCTTTCCACACTGCAAAAATGGTTCAATAATGGTTTGAGGAACACAACAATGAGTTCAAGGTGTTGACTTGGCCTCCAGATTCTTCAGATCTCAATCCAATCGAGCATCAGTGGGATGTGCTGGAAACACAAGCCCGATCCATGGAGGCCCCACCTGGCAACTAACAGGACTTAAAGGATCTGCTAATGACAGCTTGGTGCCAGATACCACAGCACACCTTCAGAGGTCTAGTGGAGTCCATCCCTCAGTGGTCAGGGCTGTTTTGACCACCTGCCCAATATTGAGTAGGTCCCCCTTTTGCTGCCAAAACAGCCCTATAATATATAATTATGCACAGCTATATCAATAAAATACTTTTTTTACTATTATAGTACAAATATAATTATAAAACATCCTATAATCATGGATAATTACTATTATTATCTTTAAGTAAAGGACAATTAATAGAAACATACCATGCAGACATTTTTGTAGTTTAATAGTTACATTTCTTAGCCTACAGTTTTTGTATTATAAACAAAATTGAGAATATGATAACATAATTTCAATGAATAACGTCATAAGAAGAATAAATAAGGAAGCTTAATGCTACCAAGTTCTCAGAGCTTTGTTAGGCATGAACTATAATCTTCTGATTTAACAGAATCCCCTTTTAGGCAGAATAAAGGAATAAGGATAACTAGAAATCATAAATCTGTTGAATTATAAACAAAAGTAAATCAGCCTTGATTAAAACAGATATTCATTCTATTCTGTATGTCAATGATTTAAATTAAAAGTCAATCAGAGATTTAATTGACTCTCTATCAAGACTAAGAACACAGAATGAATATTATTTCCTGTACAGAGATTAGTTTTTTAAATATATATTTCATTTAGTGGTCAGAGGTAAATTCAGCATTATCTATGAAGAAATCATGGAAACTGCAGAGTTAGAACAGAAACGGTAAAAACAAAAGGGGTCTTATTTCTCTGCACTGCGCAGTGGGGAATTCAATTGGTTTCCAAAGACGCACAGGACAATTAATTAAATGAATTTCATCCTGCCGTTTGTTTGTTATTTTTTTGCTGACCCTAACTCATGGATTAATATTTAATTAGCCTCGCGGAGATAGAGAAGGCACTTATTAACCTTATCTGTCAATCTGTCAGGACAAGGTTCTCCACTGGACAGTGTAAGGGGGAAAGACTGAGGGGGCAGCTATGCGTTAATGTCTTAATGTTGTAGCATGGTAAGGACTGCCTGTCCTGAAGCTACTCCCCTTACACTCTATGCAAATACCAGTGTAATAAAGTGAGGTGCTTCGCTGGTTTGGTCCTGCTATTCTTGCAGGACCATTTCAAATTCTGTTCTTTTTTCCAACATGCCTGAGTGTTAAGAACTGAGAGTGACACAGGCTCTGTCCCAGAGGTAAGCAGACACGATGAGATGTTAATTGGATGGATGCAATATTGCACTGCTAATGTGCGTATTGTTTTTGTCCGCAGAGAGTATCATTACTAACACACGTTTCCTTCAACATATCAGTTTTGTTTATGGACGTCTGTGGGTTCAGTGCAATATACAGCGTATCACTCTTTGGGAATTTTCACATTCCGCATAATCAATATTCAGAGTGGACGCATAAAATGAAAGACATTTTAATCTGCCAGAAAGATGCTTATCATATACTGCAGTGGAATAAAAAGTTTATCTAACTTCTCTTTTAAATATCTGCTTAATCAGATCAGACAAAGGTCTTTACAGTGACACCTTTTCAGACATACAGACCAAATGAATGACATTATCCGGTGTCTGTCAATCACTGTGCCAAGGCGGCACAGTTTTATCACAGACTCGGCCGGGTAGTCAGACAGAAACTGACAGTTGGGAAATTATTTGCAATCCTTGAGACTGTGATCATTTTTGCAGAAACTCCTTGTGAGAATCAATGAAGGGAACTGACTCAGAACTTAACTTCACAAGTGGTTTTGGATGCACTGCTGTGACATTCAGGTGTTTACTGTCACAAGGTGAGCTAATGTGCCTTCAGTTCATAATGGCCTTGGCAATATTGTAAGTCAGGCATAATTTTCTTATCAAATGTCATTATCTTCAAGTCTACTAACAAAATAAATTTACAGTAAGAATTATTGAATCTTAGGATTTAAAAATTAATAGAAATTATGAAAGATTCATGCAATGCCTTGTAATTAATAAGCTATCTAGCTATATTGTGTATCATTCATCACCTATGCAAAAGCATAGCATATTCACCTCAGCAAATCTGTATTTAAAATAATTTTCCAAATGCAGATTTTTAGTGCAGCACACTGTTATTCAAAGAAAGCTGTTTTACCAATGTGTCAAACTGGTATTGAACCCAAAGATTTCTGTCTTCCTTTTGAAATTTAAAAGCAAAGGCAATTCAATATACCCAAAGAAGCATAATAGTGTACTGCATATAACATTTTGAAAAGGTAATAACTTTTCTTGCGTGTGTGTGTTTTTGCTTCTAGTATGTTGAGAATATAAACAGTTTCTCATAGACATGCTAGGATATTTTTTTCTCTTTTGGAGAAACCAAGACATTTAACACGCATTAATTGGAATTAACATACTTTATATTTAAATGATGCATTTTGACATAAACTGGAAAAAATAAGGTCAGGTATTAATTGTACCACCTTACTATTTTATAGAAAAGAAAACCCGCTTATAAAATATTTACAAGGTACACAGAGTATTGCAAGAAAGAGGTGGGAGAAACAATCTTTCTCCACTTGACTATTCGCTCAATAGTATGAAAACCACTAAAGTGAGGGGAAAAAAAAGGAAAAAAAAAACGTTTCACAAATGGCATCCTTGGACGATTGAAATATCATTTGAAAATGGGAAATGGAAGTAGTCAGATGGGGCTTTGGGCTGACGTGTGCTGTGTGCTGTTCTCCTATCTCAGCAGGCCTGTCTGTACCTCTCCTGCTCTGCACAGATTCCATACCCACACGCTGGGAAGCTGATATTTCTGTTCTGACTCAGATGCTGGAAAGAGTTGCTAAAGTGAAAGCTCTCAAGTGCGTTTCCAGTTAGTGCTTTTTTGTAATTCATGGGAAAAAATTTTTAAGTATTTAAAAATTATTTGTGAGAAATGTACCATTGGGAATGATGACAGGAATATTCATTTGATTCATTTCAAGCATTCCTCACAAAATGACAAAAAATGCTTGGAAAGTATCCTGTCAAGAGGCTGGAATCCCCTTCTGAGTTTATGGCAGTGCTCATTATCTGTGAAAATCCAATGGATTTTTCTCGTGTTTTCTGTTTGCATTGCGTCGCATGATGTGCACACACGCTCCGTTGAATGGGAACGCAGATCAACGATAACATCTAGAATGGTGTGTAAAAACAACTAAGGCAATGGACCCTTAGCAGGATGTGTTGATATTAGACAAACTCCCAGTGGATATAAAGGGGAAGAAAAAAAAACTTCTGCCTCTTTGACTAACAGAACAGTGCTGGATAAAAAAGAATACGGAATTTAGCCACCTTTAAGAAGAGACTGAAACACAGTTATTAATACTGAACTGTAGATGTACGCCATGAAAATGGTAAGTTTTTTGGAATCGACGAAAAGTTTACGTTAAGGGGTGTGAGTCCTGTGAGGAGGACAGTGGATAAGCTGTCGACCCGGCAGAGCCACACCGTCACGCTCCAGCCGTGAACCACGCCGGGGCCTGTTGTGGCCGGGCGGTGGGGGCAGGGAGGGGGGTGATCACGTCTGATTTGTGGCTCCCAAGGCTACAAGTTTCTCCTGGCTGCCGAGCGCCGCCCTGCATGCGTTTCGGGGTGGCTTCTCGCTTCCTGCTGGGCTCCCACCCACGCCTTGTTCCAGCTCTCTTGAGGTGTGACGGCCGAGCAGGAAGGGAGGCTCCGCGCTCCGATTCCCAGCAGTGTGCGGGACGTGCCTGGGCCTCTGCTAATGAGATATACAGGGGGAATGGGACAGCCGGTCCACCAGAGAAGACAATATTCACATTGACGTACAATTAATGAGTAAAGCAGAGCCCTCGCCCGTACTTGTTACTTTGAAGAAAACAGAAGCGTAAAGAGGCTGTCAATGATCGGGCCTTAATTATGCAAGTGAAGAGCAGCGCGAGGCTCTCAGGGAGAACTGGAAGCATCAGCAAATGTCAAAGGGCACAAGACAATTATCCATGTAGACATAATATTGATACACCTGCTCTGTTAAGGCATCTTCTCCAGCACCTACTAATAAAGTTGTAACCTTTCGCTGCTACATCGGAGGGCGATCCTTTGCGTCAGCCCTGCCCTTTGAAAAATTACGACTCCTGCAAAATTCACTTTTGCTTGCAAAATGACATGTAAACAAATGGAGGCGCATACCCTGAGAATAGCAATAATATGGAACGCGATATCATTAACATATTTTCAATGCTCGGCTGTGTTGGTGGGAACACACACGAAGGGCCGCGCATTGCTATAACGTCTGAAAGAGCTGGAACGAGGTTTTTTGGGGGGTTTTTAGTGCTGAAAGTTTACTCATTGTACTTGGCAGCAAGAAAATCAACACGTGTGTAAAGATGGCACGGCTAGCTCTTGCAACTGATTAGCACTAAGCCGAAAATCATGGCTTTAATTAATATGGCACGCTGATAGATTCTGCATACCTAGTGCTTGTTCAGGAACTTTTTTAACACCAATTTATTACAATGAATCACCTGCCATGCTGTGCCCCTCATTTTAAGTGTGAATTATTCTTATGTATGCCATTCATTATGAAACACCTCACCTGTAGCGCACAATGAAAACGTTTCACCAGTGTTAACCACAAGAGAGGATGACTGTATTATTATCTGAGTGTGTGTGTTGTATCTCTGCACGCACGTGTCTTGTGTTTATTTACGTCTCTGCATGCATCTGTGAGATATGTTTGTGTCCCTCATAAACTCATTTGCCTGCTTTTTTTAAGCACACACAACTTGTGTGCCCGTGGGTTCTAGTTACCATCTCGGTAGGCATCATCTTAGCTTCAGTGTAGACCTTGGCTTGGGTGAAATGGGTGAAATGCTGCTTTTGGAAACTGAACAGCCATCAAACCCTGGCGTCATGACACATGCCAAGTCCCGTTGCAGTCCTTCTGCGGTGTCTGTATAACCTGTCAACACGCGTCCAACTGGGCTTAACATTACGAAACATTCTTCATACATCACTCTTTCCAAAGGCCTTCTCTACTTAGCACCACACTACACAAACTAACCATGATTTATAGCTTTACCAAGCAAACAAAGAAGCTGGCAGAACAGGACCAGTGACAGCTCTGGCTAGCATTGAGTACTGTCTGCAGCCTTCAACTACATCTCTGTTAAAAGTACCAAACCCACCTGTTTGCAATTTATTAAATAAACCATCACTGTCTCTCAATGATAATAGTTTGTTCAGTGAAAACCACTATAAAGAAAACTATGCAGGCAGGAATTTCATTATACTACATACACATGAGAATAATCTTAATTTTGAATGTATATTTAAAACACGTAATGAAAGCTCTGAAGGCTCACATGTATGCATCAGATCAAGATTATGGACTACATTCGTGTGAATTCAAAAACTCTATAGCATATTACAGCATCTTCTGTAATTCTAGTCTTTTATTTCATCAACCTCAGTGCTTGCTTGGCTGCTGTACTGCCCCTTTATGTTCCCCCCCCTGAAGTTTTTGTCAGCAATGAGAGAAAGCTATGTAACAGTATAGTCCAATGAGCCCAAAGCTATTCGACATCCCACTGTCAACAACATTAATTACTGATTCTTTGATGTGATAGAACACAGCCCTGTTGAGATTGATTACTCCTTGAGCTAAGTTGTCTACCAATTACTCAGACAATTAGTCAACTAATTAAACACTTACCCCATGCTTCAAAAAGAGAGGAATGCTTTGAGACTCTCCCTTGACACATGTGATGTCAAGTATTTGCAGTCTTCAGCAGTGAAAGGTACAAAAAACGCAAGTTTGTACAGAAATAGGACATGGAATGTGCAGTAAGGCTAAAGCTATCGAATTCTTTGCAATAGTGTCATACCGTTTTCTGGACATTTGAGGAGAGCCAAGAATCCCTTTTATTAAATCAGGTCAGCTGGCTGCAAACAGATGAAAAGGTTAAGTGCAAGTAATTATCAATTGACACCGGTGAATAATCTCAATACGGATCCCACGATTGCTTCGCTGTGCCATTTCATGTGTGTGTGCGCGCAGCCACGTGTGTGTATGTGTGACATGTCATTTATTTATTTATTTTTTTTTTTACCCAGGACACATTCAAGCAGAGGTAAAGAATTTAGGACATTACATTGTTCCTGCTGGTTGTTGATGGCTTGTTTCTGATGATAGCATTGTCTGTATTTCCACTGACTTATTGCCAGATGGGCTGACCCATTATTCTTGTCCCATTGTGATGTTAATGGAGTGTTATCAGGGGAAAGTTGGGGGGGGATGTGGTTAAATAAAGAGGGAAGAGACAATGACTCAGAAAAATACTTTCATATCTATTATGCATGGCAAGATGGTTCCTTGATGATGTTGACAATTACTGGCATAACAATCACCTTTAATACTCTCAGCAAGACTGCCGCAGTGATTCAGTGCTGGGAGAACTAGTGTTACAAATTGTGCCCCAGTCACCTTTTCTATTAATCTGTCTGTTTCCTTTTTATTTAATGATGGAAAAAACGTCATCTGTAAATACAGAGCGTATATTAATAAAATGACCCATGTTCGTTGCGCTGTGTTCATTTTTACTTGTACGTTTGCTCTGAAAGAATAATTATTTTTGCCTGTGCTTTTTTTTTTTTTTTTTTTTTGCTTAGATTTAATGGCAAAATATCTAAATCAAAGCATGAAAATGTGCATTTATTTCCAGCATAACTGCATTCATTAACATATCCCAACCTTTACTTTGGAAGAGTAATTTTGTTAGGCTATTGAATTAGATTAAACTGAAAAACACCAGCCTCATCCCTTCATTACACGTACTCTTCTTTAGATCTTTGCTGTGTAGTTGTAGTGACTGACATGGGCTAATTAAAAATGTTTTTAAGAGTTATACTCAAGAAAAGCCAGAAAGGAACAGACTGACAAAGCTGAAATTATTTGTCTGTTATGATGCTGAATGGAACTAATTAATGTGATTGGTCAATAGTATGAGCGAGACTGGTAGCTGGTCACAAGTATGGCATGTATTTCATTTTCCTATCCTCTTCCTGTTTTCCTAATCTGCTCAAAAATAATTAATAAAACTACAATAAAATGTATGGGTTTTCTAAAACATTTGCAATTTAATCATTACACAAATTATACTTTCACATTTATGATGGTATACAGTACTTTCCAGACTGTTGTAGTTAAAACTGACTTAACTGACAGTTCAGCTCTCGTGTACCATGTTGTTAATGCCTAACTAAACTGTGACGTCTGTTTCACTGCACTGCCTAACTAAACTGTGACATCTGTTTCATTGCACTGCCTAACTAAACTGTGACATCTGTTTCATTGCACTGCCTTATTAAACTGTGACGTCTGTTTCACTGCACTGCCTAACTAAACTGTGACGTGTTTCACTGCACTGCCTAACTAAACTGTGATGTCTGTTTCACTGCACTGCCTAACTAAACTGTGACGTTTATTTCACTGCACTGCCTATACAATCCCGTCACTGCATGACATCACAAACTAGTGCTAAGCTTAGTGTTTCTCCTCAGTCATGCAGTCATGAAACTGATGGTGCCAAATGGTAAAACAAGGCTGTTTTATCTGGCCTGGATCACAAATTGAACAGCGCATAACGTCCTCACTTGACTGTTTTCTCTGTCCCACTCTATTATGCAAAATGCATTGAAATGGAAAAAACACTTCTCATGGTGGAGGGGATTCAGTGAAATATAGACAGTGATTTCCTCTGGAATTTGGAAAAACACATCAGTCAGGACTGCCAGGCTACCTGTCATCTTAGATGGTATAAACACTTTCTCATTTCAGCAATGACAAGTACACTTCTGAGTCCTTCACAAATATTTAACTATTATAAACTCTTTCACTGGGTTTTTTGTTTTTATTTTAACCTTAGGAAACATGTTTGTTTTTAGTGTACTCTTACACAAAAACAATTACTGGCATAACAATCACACATACTGTATATAATTTATTGTATATTGTTTAATTATGTCAAAAATTAGTAATTATAAATTATCATAGTCACCTTCTTGAAGAGTGTATCAGCTCTGCAGACCCCAGTTAATATACTGTACATTGACTTGAGTGTCCAGGAAAGGCCTTCATATTTATCATCCAGTGAGATTTTAAGTTTTAAAACTCACCTACTTATCATGATTTACGTAACAGTAACAAAAAATTGGAACCTTTTCAGCTATTTTTGATGGTTTGTATAATAAGGACATCTGCAAAACATGACAGGAGGTCTGGAAGGGATATGTTTTTTTTTTTCTTTTTTTTTTTTGCTTTGTTCCTTTTTCTGTGAGACGACTTTGTGCATTTCTGAGGAAGGTTCCGCCGGCTGGCGGAGCAGCGCAGACGTGCGATGGGCATGCGGTCAGCCTCTCACCTCGTATCCGGAGTTTACACAGCCTTCCCGGCGATCCGTGCCACTTAATGGCCATTCCTGCTGTTTAGGAGAGGCGGGAGCAGTTCCGGGTGAGTGGCAGGACGAGCGCGGCGACAGAACGGCCCGCCCCGACGACGTGGGGGGAGGCGGGACAGGATGGGATGGTGGGAAGAAACTTTACATTGCTGTTGTCAGCAGTGTGATTAATGACAAAGTACATCAGGCCCCCGCTGTGCTGGACCCCCCCACCACCCCCAACACCACCACCAGCAGTCCTCCCAGTCTTCACCCAGCTGCATCTGCCTTTCACTGTAATGTGCTGAAAAGCGCCAGTTTGGTGAAGGGATGTTGTTACGTGTTCATTAAAAGCCAAACGTAAAACAATATTGGAATGGTCCTCTCTATAATTGCCCTGAGCCACATCCCACCCCTGCCCCACCCCCTACATTTCCTTTGTACCACATGTAACCTGAGCAGTGCCCAGTATTCGACCTGATATTCAGTTGTAATTAAATCCTGGAGACAATCACCATTAATCAGGCTGCTTCCTGACTTTTGTGGATGAAATATGCCAATGTTGTGGGTACTCATATTGATTGCATTCTTTGATTCTGTCCTGAAACAAAATCCCATATAAAGTACAGAGGCCTTTCAAGAGACTGAAACACAAAGGACACGTCTTCAAAGTTAAACCTCTTAAAAATCCCCTTTATTTAAAAAGCCAATAATACAATATTTAATATTACAGCTGGGAAACATACATGGCAGTCAACATGAATTCAAATTATTCGGCTTTTAAATGAGAAGAATTATGACTGATGCTCATATATACCTATATTACTTCTAAAGTAGTGCAACAACTTGTGCTATGAGTTATGTAGCAATATTTTCATCACTTTTTTTATACTATGTATGCAAATTTATGTTTCAAATTTCAGTAAAGATTAATGAAGTACCTTCTGTTTGTGCACCTATGTGAAGTTTTATGTTTACATTCTTACAGGATCTCCTATAATGCAATCTGTAAAAGGGGGGAAAATGCAAGCTTGATATCCAAGGAAAAGAACCAGTTGAAAATCCTTTTCATGGTGATAAAAAAGTAATAAATAATACGCGCTATTGAATTTCCTCTTGCTTTTTTCACATACTCGTTTTAATTTGCCTTGAAGGTATTGCTGTGTCACATCCTGCTTCGGGGCACACAAAATATGGCTGTTCAGATTTGTGGCTCACAGAATGTGAAAACTTCAAAATGAAAGCAGAGTTGGCCGCATGTACAGAACCAGCTCACTGCTTCGCTAATAGAAGAAAAGGTGTACTACCGTTCAAGCTGAAACAGACGCGTTACATCACTGCACAGGGCTGAAGCAGTTCTGCCCCCCGTGTTTGTTGATATAAGGCAGGAACGGCATGAAATATGACCAAAGGCGTGTCAGTGTTTACTCGTACTAAATGCATCTGCACCACATATGGCGAAGGATAAAAAATGATTTTTCTACTAATTAAGTATAACCTGCCTCATACAACACAGAGCCAGTTATTGTGCCTTTAAGGTGAAGCTAACGTGAATCCTGGTATTTATTACTACTGTGGTAGGTTATGAAAACAGACATTTTTCCTTTCAACACTCCATAATGTCAGATTTAGGTTTTCGTCTCGTGTTCTGAGTGATTTTGCAGTGGCTGTCAGACGATTTATCAGTACGGGGCACAGGGGTTCCTCTGCGACAGTGAAATAGGAGGGCTGTGATTTATAAAGCTCAGCAATAATTTTTATTTATTTATATATATTTCTTCTGCTTTCTCCTATGGATCCTTCAGCACCTGTTACTGCATTTTATCAATGGCCAGGGCCAGGTCTTTGAGCGTTGAGCAGTTGAGTTTAATCCATAAGAATTTAGAAGCATATTTTTTGATTAGTGACATGGAGTATCAAAACAACTATCACAAAGGTCTTTAACTCAAAAACACGTGCATTTCAGCTTACGCCAGTTATGTCAATGCATCACATTGCTGGGCTTTTCAGTGCTTCAAGTCTCCATGTGTTACCCAAAGATTTACAAGAACAAAGTCACAAGCCAATATAGCCTCGAGCTAAAATTCCCATTTGAACTTTCTGCCCATTCATACTTGTTAGTTAAAGTGCAACATTGTTTATTTTAAAAATTATGGAGGGCACAACCTTAGAGAATTGTTTTTCTCTATATTTTGACAAATATCCATAATCCACAATTTTCAGTGGATTTGAGTGAGAGTTCAGAGTTGCAAAGGTATATGCTAACTTCTGGTGTATTGCTAGTTAAAATCTTACTTTGTTGTCCAGCAACAAATAAATACAAAATGTATGACTTGTTTACACGGAGAACTTAACTTCTAAAATGTAGTTTGTGTGTTGTTTTATCCTCTGGGAGAAAAAAAAAACTTTTGCACCTATAGACCATTTGCTGACCTACATCTTTGTAAATATTTCATTGCCTTTGAAGAGGAAAAAGATCCATATTTTGAAGACATACTAAAATGATATTACCGGCTCTGTTTGCTGTTGTTTCAGGACTGTCGAAATAATTTGCTTTGGGTGTTGATGTAATGTCTCGGGCTTCAACAAACCCCCTGGAGATGCACATTGTACCTATGCGCTCCAGATAACCTGTTTCCAAAACGCCATGCATTCTGTCATATTACTTGGTGGGTAACTCGGATATACATCTCAAGTCCAGAAACAGTCTCTGGGGGCATACCCCGAACAGCAGTGTGAAGACCCATTTTAAAATTGCTGAGTCCAGTGACACAGTACTTTACATTTGATTTTCTTTTTTCCTTGGGAGATGGCACACTAAATTAGGTGATTCCCACAAGTGAGGGAAAAAAGAAAAACCTGAACCAATATATGCATGTCACAGGGTCACCGGTATCGGTTCGAAGCCGTTCTGCCGTCACGGAAGTGTTTTCTTCAGACAGCACTTACCGTTCACGCCATAACAGACACAGGATGCTGTGCGTCCTCGTATCCCACATCACCTGGTCTTTTTCCGCTTGAAAAGTGAACCTGTCATGCCATGAAGCGTCATGAGTGACCAATACTCTTTGTTCTTTTAATGTGTACCGTCATGCAAATGAGCCGTGCAATTATAACGTGCTAAACTGATGCGTTTAAACCAGTGTGCTAAAATGACTTTGTGAAGCATTTACCGGGAGTCTAACACACAGACCTGCTTTTCATCGAGCGTTATTGATGAGTTTATTTGTGTTTGCTTCACCAGCTGTGACAGCGGAGGCTATTTGCTCATCTGCGACGCTGGGACCGCACCTCCTGTCTGTTTGTGAGGTTTCCTCGTGCCCCACAATCAGGGGCGTACTTTGAATGCAGACAGTGGAAGACTCATAAATCACCTTTTGAATTCGGTTATTTTATGACTCATGGGTTGACTACTTATACGCATAATAGATGGAAGACTCAAGATGAGGATGACTTCTGACAGGTTCTCCCAGCATTAACAGAACACGTGTCGGTCTCTCCTGTTTCCGACACAACTGACTGTGTAACACGGGAAATTGATCATCTTTATTGCTGATATTTAAAGGGCGTTGACACATCAACCCCCTCCCCCACCCTTACTCAGTAGCGCTCTGGGGAGTCACGCTTCCCTTGTAATTGCTTATGTATTCCAAATATATCTATCGACGTTATCTTGTCCTATCTTTTGATTTTGAGTCTTTAATCCTTATCAATTTTTCTATTTTATGCATAAGTACCGTTCCACTTGTGTCTCAGACGTGTAGTTGAAAATTGTTTTGCTATGCCTTCTCTTTTTTGATACAGCTCTTTTTAGCTATCATCTAAAGTGTTTCTTTTTTCAGTTTTATTTTCTACTTATCACTAACCCAATATTTATGCTCTAGGCACTAAACAAGCCAAAGTAAATGTTCATATTTGACATTTTTGTGCTATGATTCATGTTGGTGCTCACTTTAGATCTGGATTTGTCTGGATTTGCTGTACAGAAGCCTAATAGTTGGTTATAGTGGGCCACTATATGGTCTGAAATCACACTCATTGTAATATGAGGTCAGTACAGCATGACGCATACGAAAGCAGCCGATTATATACTGGAAATTGAATATATGTGTTTCATGAGTCAGATACAAACTGCCAGCAAGCACTATGTTTACTCTAGATCTTTATGACTGCACGGAAATCCATGAAAAACTTTTTAAGGATCCTTGTGGATTTTAACAAGGACAAGCACAAGACCTTTATACTGGTGAGTGTGTGTCATCATCAAAAACTGCAATATGGGAGTGAGGTAACACAGTTGCTCGCTGTTGTCAAAGATTTGTATGAGCAAGACCTTTGAAGATTTAATCTTATAATATAAATGTATAGGAATAAAATATTGAAAGATTAAGTTTGCAATGACAGTATTGACACTACTCATAAATATTAAAACATCCTTTACATTTCTCCATGCCCGATTTACAATAAGAGTCACAAAACCGCTCCATCTTTTTCTGAGCATCTTCTCCAAACAGCATCTTTCAAGGTTTTCAAGGCATCTTTCAAGTGTCCATCTAATGTTTTTTATGCTCTGGATAAAAAAAAAAAACAATAGAATAAAATAAAGATAAGTCAATTCTGCTCTGCAACTCCAAACAGCAAATGGTTAACAAGTTAAAAGGTGAATTAAACAGAAGATCCACTGGCATAATGAAAACCTGTCACATCAAGATAGATGTGTGTAATCACTCCAGGGAGAATGTCTCCCTTAAATATTTTCTAGTAGGTTAAGAAGGGGACTAAGTAGGGCTGTCCATGTTCACTGTTCCCTTCCTTTTACACCATGACACCAACACATTGTCAGCTGAGCTGGTGTCTGCAGTGAAAAGTCAAGGTACCTTTACTTGATCTGAAATCTGCCTCATCAAGTCTGTGACAGAACTACGCTTCAGTTGCCTCATTATCCTGTCGTGAATTAGTGCAATATCAGTGGCTCAGTGTTTCTGTAATACATTTGATATGTGCTTACAAGCTGGTGTGAGACTGAACCCCTTGACTTTCACAGCCATTAGGAAATGCATCAATAAAAATTTGTAGGATGGTATTCACCCTTTCAGCTTTGTTTTGCTAGCATATGTTAAAATAATGTTTAAAAATACTGCAAGGGAAAGTCCCTCTGGAGCTGATCCAGGAGTCTCCAGTTTCACCTCCACTGGTGATGTCTCCATGTTTTTTATAACTGCATTGTTTCCTTGACTCCATGATTGTGTTTTCCAGACAGTTCTAATTGATTATTACAGCCATCAAGTTCATAAAGGCCTGATAATAACGTATGCAAATTTCACATTATTTCAGCTCTCACCGCACTTGTTTTATTAATGCTGTGATTGAAGCTTTCAAGCATTTATTTCTCCTCCTTGATTACTTTGGCAGTGGAGAAAGAGTTGCACGTGTGTGTGTTTTTTTCACCTAGGCACTTACTGCCAAACAATCCTTCACAAAATACTATGATGAAATATATAATGTTTTATGAACAGTGGTGAAAAATTTAGGATGAGAACTTTGTCAGTGCATAACAAGGCAATTCATTAGAGTGTGATTTATATTTACCTATGTGCTAATCTCACTGTGATATCACTGGAAAGTGAGTAACATCCCAATATTAGAAGTGCCAGCTGACACTGTATGAATATCACCCTCACTCTGTTAAGTAATGATCCATTTGGAAACTGGCTGCACGTAATTACAACATATTCAAAAGGTCTAAAGATACAATATAATCCCAGGAGCATTAAATGCACAGTTTGTGTTTATACAATATGCAGAAAATTTGCTTCGCTATTAATATATCTTACATAAAACATGTTAAGCGCCGTTGTGTTTCAGCTGCAGCTGTCTGTTAACGTTTGAACAGTATTTAACGGAGTTTCAGATGAACATTAGACAATGCTTGAAAACATTCGCTAGGGCGAGTATGGCATAGTGGAAACAAAAACCTGAGCAATTAACAGTAACAAGTGCAGCCAGACATCCATCCATTATCTTAACCGCTTATTCCTGGTGAGGGTCGCAGGGAAACCTGGAGCCCATCCCAGAGCACATAGGGTGCAGGGCAGGGGACACCAACCCACCACAGGGCACACACATACACTACAGGCAATTTGGACACACCAATCAACCTAACCCGCATGTCTTTGGACTGTGGGAGGAAACCAGAGCACCCGGAGAAAACCCACCAAGCACAGGGAGAACATGCAAAGTCCACGCACACAGACCCAAGGCAGGACTTGAACCCCAGGCCTGGAGGTGCGCGGCAACAGTGCTAACCACCACGCCACCGTGCCTGCAGCCAGACATCAGTGGTATAATGTAACAAAGTAATACTTGTTACGAGTATTTGTATTTTACTTGAGTTTTTTCATTTCTGTCAAATTTACTCCACTACTTTTCTTAAATAAAATGCATACTTTTTACTTCAATACATTTCCCACTTGGCATTTTTGTTACTTACTAGAAAAAAAACACTCCCAAAGTTTTGGTCTTCAGTCAGGTCAAAAGAGCAGCAGAAAGAAGCTATCGTGGAAGCAGCAACATCCTCGTCTAGTAGTAGTGATGCTGCCCCAACACCTGCTACATCTGCTTGCATAACTTCCCCAACAACACCTCCTGCTTTAAATGAGTCAGACCACCCGTGGCCATATCTCCAAGAGATGTTCTCCTTACTTGGCATGAAGGATTCATCATATCAAAAGAAGTTCCTCCTGTCCTTGCCAAAAAAGCACTGAATATATACTGTATGTGTTTTGTTTTAATTTTACGTGGTTCAGTAATAATTTAGAAAAGACACTACAAAATAAAAATTTGGAATTCTTCAAATTCTGACTGCTTTTTAACGAGATACTTCTACTTTTACTTTCAATACTTAACTACATTTATTCGGAAAGTACTTCGATACTTAAGAGCAGTTAATAACAGATACTTTCATACTTTCAGTTAAGTAATATTACAATGGGTGACTTAGACTTTTACTTAAGTAGTTTTATAGAAAAATATCTGAACTTTCACTTAAGTGTGGCTTTCAGGTACTTTATACAGCACTGCTGCACACTACATGTCAGCTATGAGAAGGATGAACTGATTATAGTTCGAGTCCAGCGATTCTGCCTCTCAGCTGCTACAGCCATAAGCTAAACAGCCACACGAAAACATCTTAGGAAGTTGCTGTCGACTTCCTACCCCTCGCTGTGGCGTATTTATTCCTCCTCTCCGTTTCCCATTGATTGCAAATTTAAGTGGAAGTTTTCTTTAATCGAGTTGTGTGCGGCCGTTCGGCGGTGTCCCCTATAAAGCTCCCTGAGGGTGGCCTGGGGATGGAGGCTGTGTTTACTGAGAGCCCCACCTGCTCCTGGTTAAGGGTAATAAGCACAATAAGCACTGCATCAGTGGAAGGTAGCAGACTGGCAAGAAATCAATTAGTTACAGAAATAAAGACTTCCAAGCCATTTCAGAGGGCGCAGGAACGGTGGGAAAGTTGGCTGGAACCGCGGGCCTGTTTACACGAATTCTTTCTCAACCTCTTCAAACCACTCAAATTCTCGCCCTTAAAACATGATAAATAAAAACTGGTTCATTTATCGTCTTCCCAGAAAACTTCCCACAGCTCATCTGTTGAAGGTCTTTTCCATCCAGCCAGTTTGAGTGCTGTGTGTAATTACAAATAACGAAACCTTTTGGCTTCCGGACAGCAAACTTCCCCGTCGTCCTCTTATTGCTGTAAAGGAGTGTTCAGCAGGGACGTGACAGGGTTGCGCTGGACCAGTGCTCTGCATGCCAGCTACTGTAAACCTTCCCTGCTGAATGCCACAGATGATGTTACATTTACTGAGCTTTAAAACCCATTTTTCTGGGCATGCAGAAAACGTATTATTAAACATACGTGTAACTAATTTACTATTTATTGTTACCAGTCAACATACAACATACTGGGCTATGTTGTAAAAAGGAGAACAATGTCCAAAGGATACAATCCATTTGGTCTGTAGTTATTAAGAGCAAAACAAACTCCCACACAAAACAAAGTGCACATTTGTTTAAGTTAGAATTTGGTTACCAACACAAGGAATAATGTACCTTAAATCGTTATGTTGCAACTATGAAATAATGTTCAAAAGAATACATATTTCAAAAACATATTTCAAGAAAAGACAGATTAATTACTGGAGTTCTGTTTTGAATATCTTTTGAGTATGCTTGTATGAATTCTCATATAGGTTCCTTTTATAACAAAAACAACAACAACAACAACAACAATAATAATAATAATAATAATAATAATGTGTATCTGTATAATTCAGAATGTTTCTCTGTAATAGACATGCATTAAATACAGAAAAGAAAGCCAGAAATAGTTTGCATCATAAAATTGTCGTAACACAATGGGTAAATCAGCTCATGACGGCTTCACAGATATTCCCTGGGTCAATGTTTCATCCTAGACTTCAGTCCACCAGCCAGATGGCCACTTCAGAAAGAAACTGACACACCGTTTCAAACCAATTTTATGCGAACTCTCCGGAGAGAGAGACAGACCATCAGCTCTGCTGGGAACCAGGATTACAAAATAGCCAATTAAAAAGGAAAGGGTTGAAATCTCAGCCTGATAAGGCTCAGATTAAATTGGTTATAGTTTATTAGGCGCAATGAGTTATTACAGTCCTCACCTCACCAAACAGATTTCCCATTACTTGATTTTAACCTTTTATCTTTCTGTGACCAGAAATTGCTTTTTTCTTAAACGACCAAACAATGTAACTCACAATAGCACCTTTATCTCTGTACAAAAAACAGAATCAATTATTCATCATTCAACATGTCCTAAAAAAGTACTTAAACACAGTAAAAAAATTGTGTTAATGGTAAAAGAATGCATGCATACACTCGACTCATTTTATGTTTGGCATGTTACCGTTCAAGATCCAGGAAAAAAAAAGTGTGAATCGATAAAAAAAAAAAAAAGAAAGAAAACACGTTCCATTCCTTAAGTCATTCACACAGTCTTAAAATCTAATTATTCGTTTAGCACCACCAGAAACAGTTTTTCATCCTGCTTTTCCCCCTAGACTATTTATGCCACCATTGCTTTTGCAAACAGCATCGCTTGGCCCCGCCGTGCAGTGACTGCAGCGACGGCTCTTCACAAACAATGAAACAGATGTGAGCACTCAGCAAGAGGCAGGGCGACGGAGCTGCCAGCCCTGGTGTGGGGGGAAGGGGGTGTCTCAGGACGGGCATCTGCACTGCACCTGTGCACGGAGCCCGGCCTGCCTCCTCTGGAACATCAGCTGTCAAGACTGCACCGGCGACACGGCTCCCGAAATCCTGCCCACCGCCGGCAAAGGGCCCCTGGGTCACGCAGGTTCATGGGAAAGCCCCCTCAACACCTTTCTCACCTTCTCCTTTAAAGGGCGCATCCACAGTCTCGGCTGCACCGTGGACGATGTGGAGCCTGGAGCACCCCCTGACCTTTTGGGGACCCCTTGTTTGCCACCCTATCATGGCCCACTGTAGTTTCAGGTGAAACCCTATCCTTTGAAGTGTGGCCTGAAGATTCATTGTCTTAATATTGTGCTCTCTGCTGTGCTGTTATTTTCAGCAATAATTGCTTCATGACAACAAATTCATGTCAAATACACAGACACTGTTTTTAGTTTCCTTGTATTTATTTTTGACTTTAATAAACTGTTTCTTTTTACATTTATATGTACATAAAATGCCTCACGGGTTTTTAAATAGTTATAAACATGGACATGTAAATTGTGGTAGTAAATTCCAAGTAAATGCTGCTAATGGATACCATATACCGGGGCACTAATCTGTTCTTAATTAAATTATGTCGTCTGAATATGCAGGTTGGCACTGTGCACCGTACGACAGCCTGTATCCTGGAGGTTCCAGTAGCTTTTCTGAAATGAGACCATTAAGTCACATGACCATATCAGTGTCATGGCACGGTCATTCACATGATCATTCTCAACATGCACATACATTGGACCAGGGAGAACAATGTTCCGTCAAGGAGGGAAACATCAAAAGCCCAAATAATGCTGCAATAACTCTTAATGTGTTAAAAGTATAATGTGATAAAGTATGTTCTTATGGGGTGGAGTCCCGACATAGGAGCCCATCTGTTCTGCAAACTCAGTGCAATCCCTGTGTATAATCCTCTCCCATTTTTTTCAGTTTATTAATGCCCTGCACTGATTGTTATGTCATTCTTAAATGATGCACGTTTTCCTGTTGAATAACTACATACCAGGTACATTAAGCACACTGTGCTAGAGAAGTAATGGCCGTGGTCTTTGATAATTGGCTGACCAAAAGCTGCCACGATTTGCACATTTGCACTTTTAAGTAGTCCATATACCCTGACTGGAGTTTCCAGCACACTGTAACTCAGCCACCTACAGCCACCTGCATACATGTTCAGTTCATATACATTTTCCTGGCTTGTTAAGAAATGACTATGAGCTAGTCACTACGTAAGGACATTAGTTTTCAACAAGTGACATGTATAACAGTACTAATTGTGCAGTTTAAATACATAATTATATACACGTGATGAAATTTAACTTTGTAGTTTTGCATTCTAACTGTTAATTTTAACTGCTTATTCACTACATCATTTTTAAGTTTTTTTATAATTTTAGGCACGTTTTCATATCATATTACTAATTGTGATACACAATAGTTTCAGTGCCATCATACTGGTTTGGACAGACCAAGCCTGCACTCCACCCTACTTAGAAACAGAAAACTGATATGTTGGATGTGATTTGGTCAGAAGAAGAGGCCCCCAACAAAGAACATATATAAGGGGGTGGCAGGGGGGGTTAGGGTTGCGACAGTGGAATCACACTCTTTGGTGCTGATCGCTTCTTTGCATGCAAAGGTATTAATAAACTCTGTTGCTTCATGACACGCTGCCATTGAATATTATTGAGTGTTTATCAAAATCATTTATTGATAAGTGTATTTTTTCCAGTACACAGACGGGTAGGAAGTCAGTTAAAGGCAGCTCTAGCTTCTAGATTTGAATTTACCAGGTCGCCAGTTATTTTGTGATAATGTTAAACCTTCCTGTGCACTTTTATTACTTTAGGGCATATGGCTTTTGTAGTTGATGGTAAATTTCAGCAAGAACATGACAGTAATTTATATAATTTATATGGATTTAGATCCATAAAATGTATACAATTTGCTCTTAACTAAATTATGTCAGCTGGGTATGCTGGTTTGGTCAGAAACAGCTTCGGAAATGTTGAACTTCAACCTGGACATTCTTACTCTCACAAAAAAGAAGCAGCAATTTCACCAACACAGGTCAATATAATGTGCTGTTGTTCCACTTTTTTTAGCAACATTATATCATTTGGTTCCACTAAAAACAACTCCTAACAATGCTGAAGTACAGACACATTGAAACACACGTATACACATTGCAAATAGCCACGCTTACTAAAGACATGTAGATATGCTTTCAAAGAGTTTTTAGGTTTGAACAGATCGGTGCCAAACTTCATTCTACAACAGTGTACAACCATAGTTAGGCAATTTGACAATAAACATGAGACAAATTGGAAAGGTATTTCACAATGTAGTAATAACACTTTAGCTAATATTAATCTGTAATAATAATAATAATAATAATAATAAATATATTTTAAAAATCATCAATACTAAATCAATTTCAACCAATCAAGATATTTAATAGTACATGTGTAATTATGGTGTCCTATACAGACACAGACGTGTTAAAACACTTGACCCCTTTGTAATAACGAGGACCAAACAGCACACTACAGAAACAGTGAAGACAGCACTGTGCTATTACAGGACACTAAAAAGGATTTCTGTAAGACCTACTAATGTGTGATTTATGTTAATAAATGTAACTCCAACATATGTTCCAACATATTTCCATCTCTCATCTGTCTTTTCATTAACAGCTAGAGAATTCATTACTCTTAGTTCAAAAGAAAAAAAAACAGATTTCTTCAATTTTAGCCACACACTGAAGCCCTGTGTGTGTGTGTTTGCTACTGCACCGGTGACATGTGGGACAGTGACGGTGCTTCGGTGTGACAGCACCATACCAGAGCAGAGGAGGCTGTGCGCCGGTGTCCACCAGCACAGAGACCCATGCTGAGACACAGCTCAGTGTCCCGCCTCTCGTCCCATGGAGAGACATCGCGTCACGACGGACCGTCATGCTGGGATCACAGGAATGCCTGACGTGATGTCGGGAGCGCCTCGGGGGTGCGAGCGGAGAGTGCTTTCTGCACGCGAATCAAACAAGGCCTTGCCACAAGCAGGGCTTGCCAAAAACAGCAGCCCTGCAATTCAATTATGAGCAGCACTTGCCAATGTTGCATTTAGCACAGAAAATGCAGCATACATAATCGTGTCTTGCATTCCCGAGGCTTCCTGCGTCAAAGGCCCGAAGGAATTTTGGGTCACACTGTACAATAGCAAATAACCTGACTTGACTAAATGCATTTCCATTTTATCCTGTACTGTTTTGGCATGGAGAGTTTTAGTTAATTTATCCCAGTGGATGGGCGTATCTTTGTGTAATAAAGGATACTTTTTATAGAAATAGAACAGTGCAACTATTTTATCATACTGCTGTAAAAAAATCCACTTTAGAACTTTCAATATTAATAATTTATGTAATTAAATGTTAATTTCACTGTCTCTGCTGCTTATCCTTTTACTTAGGCCTAAATTGTCATTCTTTACAAATATATATAAAATACATAGATGTTTTAATGTTACAAGAATAAATCCATAATCCATTTACCCTTTGCCCTAACACTTAAAAAATGTAAAATAAACTCGAATTTCGAAAGGATGTACTTTTTAATGCTTACACCATGTTAGACAAATGGAGAAGGTGTTTAAACTGTTTTTATTTTTCATGTAACGTGAATCGTTTCTACAACGGTGTAACACTTTTGGAGTGTTGTCATGATTCCAGAACGATGACAGAAATAAAACTCTGTCACCGATGTTGAAGACCGGCCGTTGCAGATGCATCACAAACAGAGATAAGGGCTTTGTTTTTGCGTTCACCCGCTCCCCGGTTCAAAGCCCTTAACGTAAATTGCATGCACACGTGACACGCAGCTGAAATCTCGGACCGAACTACTCCATCCAAACACAATGATTTCATGTTGTTCATGGTAATTGCTAATCATAGTGTGATCTAGACACAAATCCCGTGGGGATATAAAGAACTTAGGACTCGTAACTCAATAGACAAAAATGTTTTTGATAGTGGTCCATGTGTTGCAACTTCTGATGCAATAATCTAAAGCACAAATTCTTTTCTTTTTTTTGCGTTTTTTTTTGTCACAATAAACACGCAATTATGACAGTAGTGGTGACAGTACTTTTGTTTTCTGAAAACCAGATCCAAGCCATTGTGCTTCTCTTATTGTAGTAGCCTCACATAATTAAAAGTATAGAACATTATTAAAAGACATGGCATGAAAGACAAAACATCAATATAGCTTTATCACAGCAACTAATCAAACTTTTAAACACAAATTTAAAACTGTGTCAACGTAGAGTGGACTACAATCCCAAAATGTTTCTGATCAATAGTCAATTAGCAAATGCCTACGATAATGTGGTATGTCAAATTTATACTTTACTGGAGAATACTTACTGTGACATTGATCTGTGGAGTTAAAAAGAACAGTAATAAATGATAGGTTATCAGAAACCGACGTTACGTTCAGCCAATTTGAGCTACAAACAACCGGGGTTGTTTTTAAGAGCTTCAAAGTGGAAAATGTACGTTCATTTAATAGAGTGAAGAGTATTTCGTGCTGTGTTGCTTTTAGCTTTTAATTGCCTGTGGATGCGTTTTTAAAGATAGCCTTTCTCTCATCCAAGCAATTTATTATATGACTAACACAATATAATGTGAAGCATACAATTTATCCTCCACAGGAGTTATACTTGAAATCATGAAAATAAACACCTCCTGGTTTTTGAGAAGGAAAAAAGAGAGGGACACATAAATGGAATGAACATGCCTTAATCTGTGGTAGGGCGTGGTTTTAATGGATTGAGGGTCCCCTAATGCATATTTGCTATAGAGTCACTGCATGGCAGACAACAAACACGAGGCATTTTTCAGACGTGGAAAAGATTGCTTTTCATCATATCAGGCACTTGTGTAAGTGAAGCTTTCGCACAAATGCTTGGTGTGATGGCGTGAAATGTTTAACTGCCTCTGCTCTACAACCATATATACGTGGGAGAAATGATACTAAAGAATCAATAAGCCACCCACTTTATCAGCCCAAGGGTGTAGCAATTTCTGGAACTTCACCAGCCAGATGGAATGAGACAGTTCCTCAAACTACTAGTACACATTCCTTGCTCATTAAGCTTATGATGAAAACAGGAATGCTTCCAAACACAATCCCCCAGTAATGTTCCCTCCATTAGTTAACCCCCACCTCCAAGACATACGAATTTGTTTCCAGTTGGTATCCTATTCTATGTGCCACGCAGTTCTCCTGTTTGTCCCTCGGACTGACAATCACACTTTATCGAGAATGGAATAGTGACGGCTAATTGATTTTACAGCGGTACCGAAGGACAGACAATGAAAGTACCATCAATTTAATCCACTATTTAATGGTTCCAATTTAGTCTCTGTAAACGCTCACTAAACTAATTTCTTTGGGTTCAGCAATCTGAAAAGCTATCATATCTCTAATCTCCTTCAATATATTCATTGGGAAAAGGAAATTTAGCCAATTCTGATGTGCGGAGATGATCTGTTAGCGCAGTGTAAATGTTTATAACATGGCAATCTAGTTCGTTTATAAGGATATGAAAAGTTTTATTGGAGAGGTCAGTGGAGTGGAACTGTTGGATAATAGGCAGTTACCAAGCAGTCTTTGAAAGCTATGAAGCATAGAGATGTAGGGAATAAAATACCAGGACTTACCTTAATCGGACGCTAAACTGAAATTGTGAAACTGCACGGCCCTTATATACCCACTGATAGCAGCTTCCGCAGCAGAGGCAATTTATATTCTGTTTTATTTATTTCTATGTCTAAGCTCTTCAATTTTGCCCCAAAACTGGAAAGCAGTGAGTCACATATATGCCAAGGTCAGTGCAATGCGACGTGAGATGAGGACGGCGATGCAAAATGCTTTGTTTTTCTGTTTGAGTATCTCATGAATCCAACAATGATGCTTTATGGCTTTGAAGTCAAATTGGGAATGAGCTCGAAACGACAAAATTGCTATATTTTTATAAAGCTGAGCTGAAAGGCTACTTTAAAAACAGTTTATTTGCCTGCACGTTTTCACCTGTATCTACAAAAATAAGAGTTTGATTATGGAAAATGTAAATACCATTTATGTTATAGTCCACTTTCTGTTGCTGCTTGCACCTTATTTTTCAAAAGGGTTTGTTACTTGGTAAAAATGAGTGGCACTTATGTATAAATAACAAGCTAGGAAGTTTAATCCACACTGACTCTGGAATCACAGCTCAGGCAGTTATTATAACTTTGAAAGACATTTTGGGTGAAGCAGATTTTACACAGTATTTATAACCTTAACATTAATAGAAATATTAGTAGTAGTAGTAGTAGTAATAGTACTAGCAGGAGCAGCAGCAGCAGAATTTGTAGATGCTTGACACCTTCAGGGTGATGAGTTTGAGCTGGGCTTTGGCCATTTTGTGTGTAGAGTCTGTAAGGCCTCCCCCTGCACGTCTGGACACAATCCATGTTTCAGTTTCCTCGACCTCAAGGCCACACAGTTTAGGTGAACTGGGCACTGCAGACGTCCCTCTAAACAGCAGGTGTCTTGTGCAGGACCAAGACAAGCAGTTGGATAACTAATGAATTAAATGTGTAAACATACAATTATTAGGCGTAAAAAGGGTGTTACTGCACATGCACTACATCTTTTGAGACGATGGTGTTCTCTCACACACACACAGAGAGAGAGAGAGAGAGAGAGAGAGAGAGAGAGTGAGAGAGAGTGAAAGAGGGGGAGGGAGAGAGAGAGAGAGAGAGAGAGAGAGAGAGAGAGAGAGAGAGAGAGAGAGAGATACCCTGGGAGCACAACACTTTTCACAGTGTTGATTTGGCACTTTTGTCATTGTTTTGCACTGCTCAGTCACTGCATGAGCTACTTTGTCAAGTGGTTTCATTCATCAGACAGTTTAAAAGCCAAGTTCAAATAACAGACAGTTTAGTCTGAACTATCAATTGTGGAAGGGCATCAACACTTAGGGTCTTAACAATTTGCAGCTGTGAAAATTGTTTTTTTTTCCCCCATTATTGCTCTTGTGTGTCGAGAAATATCGCAATCTGGACAGGTTCCAGCTGGGACATAATATTCCCGATCCCCCTGTAGCCTCCTTGGAGAGGTCCCAGTAGCAACGCCACTGAAGTGGGGCAACGTGCAGGTGTAGTCTAGTCAACCTGCTTTTCGCTTCCTTACTATTTAATGAAACAACTCCTCGCTTGTGCTTAAATGCTACATTACAATACAGTTCATTGTGTACAATGTAAACAATACTAAAGTTGCGATGCTATCAGTGCTTTGGTAAAATATGTGCCAAAATTGGTTTGATTTTATTTTTTTAAGATGGAAAGACTTCACAAACAAGGAGGCTCACACACACGCACACATGCACACACGCACCCAAACGCACACATAAGTCATGACATCCACACGTACATATCAGAAATGATTTGGTTATTTGGCAAATGCAGTGAGACCACAATTCTGACAGGTGAATGTTTAAGGTTTAAGTGAGTGCATGTAATGAAAGGAAATAGCAGGCATATCCCAGCAGAGAGTTCCCTAGTTGTGCTCGGTCCCAGGAGAGGGGAATGTAAATATACCATCTAAATGTGTCATTACAAATTGTTACCATAGAAACTGTTCTCTACAGACTGATCCTTATTGAGCTTCCAACACCTTAATAATCTACCTTAGCACCATGGGTAGAGCACATATAAAATAACCCTCTAGCCAACAGCCCTAGTACCTCGCTCAAATATCCTAACCCTTCTTCATTAAATTGCTTCTTTCTGAATTGGTTCCATATTTAGTGGGTTTCAACTCATGTTGATTAATGAATCCCTTCCCTGTTTTTGGTATTCTTGTTATCATATAATTTCTTATTCATTGCTGCACTGATTCCAGTTCAAGTGAGTCATGCCAGATATCCCTTTAAACCAAGATTTTCTGAGAACCCTGAAATGGCTGGATATTACTGAAATGTCAGGGAAGCATTTGCCACGGATTTAAGCCACTGCATTTTAAGTTTTACTTTGTGAATCTTTCCAAATGAAGGAAATTAAGCATTAACAAGTACACTTATTTACATAATCTAGTCTGTCAGTTTTTGCAATTAACAGTATTTTATTTAATGTTAAAAACTGAAAGAGACAGACTTTACTATTAGAGAAAAAAATCATTAAATAACCACTAATTTAGTGTTTTCATTTTTGCAATGTGGATTACGTTAGTCTAAATGCTTAAGGAAACGCAGAACTTTGATTGCAATCCAACAGAAAATAATTATGAAAATTATTAGTTAAAGGTAATAGCCTGTGCTTTTCACCACGTTGAATGGTAAATCCCGCTAACAGTACAATGCAAGAGAATGATCCCTTTCACAGTCTTTTTATTTTAACTTCATTTCTCAATTTTTCCCCTTTGTGGAAAGAATTGCTTTTTCCACAGCTACACATGCCAGTTTTCACCAACTGACCTGTACTAATCTGGCCTGGTTAATGGCCTTACTTGATTGGAAGGAGGCCGTCACGGACGACTTGCGTTGCTGATGAAGGGTGTTTAGGGCAGCACTGAGGGATGGGCCCAGTTCTTCTTAAACATGTACCTTTTTTGAAAACGATTTACTAAAGTGGGAGTTATACACAGAGTCGAGTGCCTTGTGGAGACCAGTTCAGCACAGATAAGAAAGATCGCGCTGAAAATGACTCACAGGTAAGACCTCTATCACTGGCAACCTGGCTAAAACAAGGCTTATCCACTGGAAACTGTATTTACAGCACCGAGCTGGATCTTAAAGACTGTAACAGATGAATTCCCCCATCTCTGTGAAAACAAAACAGACAAACTGCATTATTGCTTTTAACATTGTGAGCTTTCCTCTCTCCCAGTCAACCGAGCAGATGGGACTGTTCCAAGTCAGAGCAAAACTGGGTTTTCCTTATTGCTCAATTTAATTAGGGAACTGAGAGAGGAATAAACAGGAATGACAGAATGCTACCTCAAAGTGAAAGAAATTTGCAATACATCCATGAG